>JAKSZP010001496.1:0-154435 GCA_022478985.1 Massospora cicadina | reverse complement strand
GGGTGAATGGAACTCTGGTGAACATACTATGAAAATTAGTAACAGATCGCCCTTCTTATTGAAGCTCTGTCCTTTCCACCGTCATGTTCACTTATAACATTAGTTATCATGCTGCCATGGGGAAGTGTCCCTTCCAATTACTATATGGCCAACACCTGACTCTCCTGGCGTTGCTTTATGTGTGTGTAGAAGACACTGGCGGACTGGAAACCCACCACTATCTGACTAACCTCGCGAACATTCTGATCAAATTGCAGACCAAAGCGTATTCCTTCAGCCTAGCTAAGAAGATCAGGAATCATGCTGCTGATCAGGAATGTCACAGCGGGCTGGCGCCATTCAATGAAGGCGATATGGTTCTCTTTCATGATTAACATGGATTTGGGTGGAAACATAAGCTGGCCAGTATTTGGATTGGTCCATTTGAAATAATAGAGAAAACTGGGGTCGACACATATACCATCAAGGATCCTACAAGTGGTTGGATCACTAACCAAGTACACGCGAAGCTCCTCTAACCTTACAATCAATAGGATCTTATTGTCCAGTCAAGGAGGGGGTAATGTCAAGATTCTGATATTATTGGACAATGATTGTGGGACAGCAGGGCGGAATCTGCTGAATGTAGTATCAGTTACAATTATTCAAGTGCCTTGAGATAAGGTGATATTGGGATAACAGGTCTTTATTAGATATAATGGGTTTTAATGAATCGCCTCTATATAAGGCGATAAGGTGATGTTTGACAAATATAAAGTAAATCTCCTACGATTAGGGTGACAGAGGATTAGAGAATAACAAGCCAAATTTGAGGAGAATTAACGGAATAGAATAACCCAAGCAATGAGAAGCGGTATGCCTGAAGCCAATGTATATAAGCGAAATGGGCAATTGAGAGGAGGTAGGTTGTTTTTATCAGAGGAAAGACAAGAAAGAAAAAGCAGCTGTATTTATATAAAATAAATAAAGAATTAATTGGGGCAATTGCTCCTGTTTTTAGTATATTTTCACGTGTGTCTGAAGGACCAATGATCCCCACATCGTCCATCTGTTGCTTAGTGAGTTTGACCTGTGCAAAAAACCTGACAGATTCTAACAATACCGTCTGAAAAAATAACACTGGTTAAAAGCATTGATGAGATCCAGCTTGGAAAACACCCAAGATTTGGCGATTGCTTGGCTTATTGTCTGCTCTAAAGGCAGGGGGTAGGTATTGGAAACTGTGACTTTATTTAAGTATCCATAGTCCACGCAGGGGCGGAGGGAACCATCAGCTTTTTTAGCAAAGATGATGGGAGACGCAACTGGCGATGTCTCCTTAAACAACCACCCTTTCTTCAACATATCGTCCAACCAGTGTTAAGAGCAGCCTCCTACTCTGCTGTGTGAGGGTACAACGGGCAGTTGATATTCACCAACTCTACCGTCGTACAAAATCCACAGTCAAATATAGTGTGAGGAGGCAGATGATTCACCTTCACAGAATCAAAAATGCTTTGATAGCGCATTAAACTTTATGGAAAATCAGACGGTATGCCCGCATAAGAGACAAGGGAAGTGATAGAACTGTGACCTTGTGCTTCCTTAAGAGTGTCAATTAGGGTAATTTACCCACCAGTTGAACATTTCAAATGAAAGCATGTTAGACTCCAGGTAGATCTTGACATATTGCCGGTGCCACCATCTCACTCCTAAGATTACCAGAAACACCAATTTTGGCATAGCAGAAAAGCGGTCGCAGAAGCTGAAAAAGTGTATTTAAAATGTGACTGGTCAGAGAGCCAGGTATGAGGTTTGGGAGGCTGATGATGCAACCATCACCGATGGACCTACATCCAGGTCAAGTTCTAATTGCTGGGCCAGTTCTACACTCATAAAATTACCCACGGCTCCGGTGTCCAACAGGGACTCAAAAGAGACGTGATGGGACACAACACTAACCTTTATGGGTAATCAGAAGTAAGCGAAGTTCTCTTTATTAGTAGTTGTGGATGAATCAAGTGATACCAAAGAGATGGTAGTGGGGTCAGGGGAAACCGCTAGGCTCTTATGGGGGGTAAACTCGTTGCAAATTGGGGTGTGGATCCTACTGACATGGGCAAGATAGCCGTGGCAACTATGGGGTGTGGGTTTGAAATTTTTGAGTGGAACTGGACTATGGTGGACAGGAAAAATCTTCTTCACAACCTGGTTTAGTTGAAAAGGAGGGGCCATTGATGCGCCAATATCTATGAGAAAGGCAAAAATGGGTAAAAATAATGGTTGGTCAATTATGTCAGGCAAACAGCAAGTAAGAATTAGACCAGCCTGCCAGCCTAGGTGCCAAAGCACCTGAACGGCAAACTAGAATGCCAAAGGCACTGTTGCTGGTATGACGGATATGGAACTAGAAAGGTTTTTTCCCAATAACTGCTGGTGAGCCATGATCTATACAGGCACATAATAAAAATAACAGACGAGTATGGCCATTAACCATGAGGGGAGTGTGAGGGTCGGCGGAAAAGCGGTTTAATCCTAACATAAAAACTAGATTTTTAGGAAAGATTTTTAATGGAAAATTTAGGAAAGAAAAATCGACCAAAAATTTTGTCAGTGTAATGAGACAGATTAAATAGTGGTCAATTTAGAGAGGAAACAAGCTGGGATTGGGTCCCTCAAGTTTGACCTAACCAACAAATTGTTTAGAAAGGGGAACAAATAAGTTAACTGGGAATGGACAATGAAGAATTTGGCAGCAGGCCAAGTTGCTATTGGTTTGACCTCAAATATCTGAACTGAGGCTTGGATACATTTCTGAAGGTTGGCGTGACAGCGTTTGGCCCAACAAGCAGTGGGAATCCCCCAAGGCCACCCCACATAGGGGCGGTCCCATTTGGTTGGGAACGGGTTTGGGACGCTCAACCTACCCATGCCCAGTTGCTGGACCATTTGTTTGGTCAAGAGTGTTGCGTCATCCGCAACGCCCAATTTCTGGAAGGGAGCTTTGAACCCTCATTGATGGTGTCCAATGCTATTACCTGCCCGTCAGGGATGATCCCTGATGATTTTGAGGGGGTTGATTTTACTTAATCATAGCGTTAGCTGAATTGAAACTGTCAGCAATTCTGGCTAATGGGGCAGTCTTCATCCCTTTCTGACTACATGGAATCTGACTATCAGGCTGACTCCCACTTGATTTTGGATCGATCAATTTCATTTTGGTGATCTCAGCACAGATTTCCCAGATTAATTGTACCAGTTCTGCCAAGGTAAGTGTGGGCACCGGGGAGGAATTCAAAGTGGAAGATCTGTTACCAAGTGCTCGTCTACCACGTGGGCGAGGTTGCCCTGGGCAACGAGGGTTACAGCCACCCTCTTTTGATACCTTTATTACTAGGGAATGGGAAAAAGGTCTAATCAACAGCCAGGGGATGTTCCCCAGGACTTACACAGGTCTGCCTTTATTGTTTTTATCTGATGATAATAACACTAATATGGAAGAACTAAAAAAAGGGTTATATTAGCCTGATTTTAGCTGAAGAGGTTGAAAAGAGGTCTAGTTTGCTTACAAACAGCCATTATCAAGTTTTGTTCCAGGGCATCAACACAATGAACGTTCTTGGAAGTATGAGCAAAGATCCCACGTTCCCAAGAACAAGGCTCTTCAAATTTTCTGGTTATACACCCTGTGAAAAACCAAATAACTTATCACAAGTGGCTCAACTATCACAATAAGCACCCCATGAGTAAGCAGCCACTTATGCAATAATTGGTCCTCACTACAAGGGGCACCAAAAAGTGATTATTGAGAGTTTTATGAAAAGATTATAGAAGTGTACTTTGGAGAAGAACTTTCAGATTTAAAAATCTGTAGAGTATTTAAAATTTGTTTAGTGATTTGAATTAGCAATTAGCTCATTTTACAAGTGAGAGAGTAATAGTTAGAGCTGCACCTCCTGCCAACAACTACATGGGGCGATGGAAATCCTTGTTGAGGGTATTCCTATCCCAAATTTCCCCATGATATTAAGATGATTCAAAATATGAAATTGAGGAGCTTGCTTTTGGTGCAAGCTGCACTTTCATTGATGTAGCAAAAACCTCTCTTTTTGACCCCACTTACCCCAAAACCCATTGGCGCATTAAGTCATTAACTTGTGTGCCTGCTCTCATCACTTTGGCTAGCATCAACTTTCTCAATATGTTGAGGCGATGGACACCACCAGCCTCAATACTAAAGAAACCACACAATTTTACCTCCTTATGACCCATGTCGCTGATGCTCCCACCCTGATACTGTCCGCCATGGTCCACCAGCTAAAGTGGGCACTGGACAAAAGTTGCCACAAAGTTTCCTCCCCTCCAGTATGGCTTCCAAGGCTGTTAGCTGAGGTGTCATATTAGAATTTTTTATTTGAATAATCCCTTTATTTGGCCCAATTGCAATTAAAGATGCGTGGCAGCCCCCTTTTGGGTTGGGCACCACTAGTGCTAAAAAAAGATGGTGAGAGTCAGAGCACTACCAGTGCAAGAAAAGATTAAAGATCTGGCTTTGAATTAGTTAGAAGAGGAAGTGAATTTAATTTATAAAAAGGAGAACATTAAAACCCAAAAGAACTTTTCTCTCTCGTTGCAAACACTTTTGCAACATATTTAATTTAAGTCTAGGTAAGTTTGATAATATCGTCGAGGATATTAATGTACACCCAATGTTGAGTAGCAGTTGGGTGAGTAAAGTTAATGGAACAGGTGTAGGCCCCACATTAACCAAGTTTTGTAAATGCCCCAGCAAATCTGGCAGCATAGATAAAATTAATAGTAAAAAACTGGCGGTTACCATTTACCCAGAAATTTTGGCCTGGCAAGCGTGCTGCAACCAGTTCAATAATATGCCACACTCCCAATTACTAATGTTGGTGAAACACCGGGTGCATATCTTCCTGGATATTCAACAAACGGCACTTTCTAAGAAGTTTTGTGGAGATGTGCACACAAATTTCCTGAATGCAGTGTAAATCGCACCACACTCCATGCCTCACAGTTGGCTGGATCTAATATTCAAAAACAAAACTGCGGTGGACGAAGCCACAAAAGTGCAAGTGGTAGTGGAAACTCCCAGATGGATAATGAGTAGTCAAAACGAAGCATACTCGCTGGACTAAATTGAACCAATTTTTGTAAACGTTGACTTCCTACCTACTACATTCAAGCGCACCGTGCTGGAGCACCAACTGAAGGCTGGGCTCACCAAATACAGGGAAATAAAATCCTTTGAGATGCAGCGCTTTACGCTCATGCTGGACCTGTGCACAGTCAAGGTGATTGCTATTATCACCTCATCTGTGAAGATAGTGGAAGACTTGATCAAAATTTCTCACACCACTTTTGTAGAAATTAATGGGCAAGACTCCCACCCATTCAGGGTTACTGTGGATAGCACGCCTCCTATCTGCACTTTCTGTCGCACTTTTGGCCATGAGGCCCATTCTTGCCCCACCAAGGAGGGCATTACTCAAACTGAAATAATCCTGGAAGCAATGTGTAGTGCAGACGCCCACTATGAACTGGCAGTAGAAAAATGCATCCTTCCTATGGGGCGTGACTGGGTGCTACATTCAAGTAAAACCTGTATCCCCACAGGAGTGTAAGAATGCCAAGAAGGCCCACAAGGCGGCAGCAAAGGAGGTGGCTAAGACTCCATCTGTGATCCCACCCGCCCAACTCCAGGAGGACATCATGTCATTCATGCGGAAGCAGCTTGCAAATCCTTCCACCAATCATTTTGGGCCACCCAAGCTGAAGACCCAATGGATGAGTCAATTACACCCAACTAATGCTACCAAGCATCAATTGAATCTGAGTTACTCAAAAAATTCCTGCCAAAATTCCACCTTCACGCGATGGTGCACCACAAGTGCACACAACGCCAAAAATTCGTCCCACTGTAGGGAAAAAGTAGAAGGCAAAAGCCAACGCGAACCCCACAGATAAAGCTTCCCATACTGAATCATACTCCACAGCACAGAATACCCACGCTGCCAGACAGTGACATGCTGATAATGATAAGGCTGAAGGGCACAGGTGCCCTTCCCCTCGCACCTAAGGTGCAATGGGGGGAGCCTTTACTTCAGGGATGTTGAACATCGCTGGACTCAAAGCCTCGCCATCCCAGGCTAGAGAACTGAGTTTTTTAAAAAATAATTTACCCATGGACATCCTGGCCATTCAGGAAACCCACTGTCTGCGTGGTGCAGAGGAAACATAGGCAACCATGCTCCTCCCTTCCCTTTCCTTTTGTTCACTGCACTGTGGGGTGCTTGTTAGAGTGACCTGTAGTTTTAAATTTATTTCGTCAATATTGTACCTTAATGGCTGCATCCTTGTAGTCACCTTTTCGTGGGACAACGAAATATATGCTGTCATTAACATTTACACCCCAACAGGTGCACAAGATCATTAGGAATTCTTCTTGGCTGTCAATTCTCTTCCACTACCCCCTGACCCATTTGTTATTGATGACATGAACTGCTGGACCAACCCAACTACAGACTGCTGGCCCTCGTCACCTACACCCCCACAGGGGCACGTTGAACTTCAAGTTCTAAAAGCCACCCTGGGGTTGTTTGAAACTCTGCCAAATCATGCACCGCTACTCCCAAACATGTCTACCCCATGTGCACAATGGCCAGCTAAGGTCTATGACCCGCATTGACCTTATTCTTGCACTGTTGAAATTTCAATCCCAAATTTTCCACTTTACAATGACTAAAACTGATTTATCTGACCACAGAATGGATCAGTTTCCTTCTCTTTGTCCAATCCAGCGGAACAGGCGCTGAAGTGGTGCAAACTCCGCCCCACTGAGATCACATCGCCCAGGTTTTCCTCATGGGTGAACACCGAAACCTCAGCTCCAGAGTTTACCACACCATATGTGCAGACCCAATCTCCACCTGGTCAACCTTCAAAGTGAACACCATCTGCCAGCCACACCACATCTCATCACATCGCTCACAGGTTGCATCGGCAGTCATTTGTGCACACTGTCAGAAGTGGACAATCTGGAAAACAATGTCAAAGCGGCAGGCTACATCCCACCTTGGGGTCACAAGTTGGTAGAAGTGTCTGCTCGCCTCAATACACTGGTAAGACAACATAAGCATCGGTTTTGTGTTCAGTATAAAGCAAAGCATATAATAGTGGGCGATATATGTCTCTCTTGCTTTTTTCAAAAAATTTTTGTGCCACGCCAGAGCTTGGCCTTCACACAGGTGCAAAGGCCAGACCACTCCGTCGCATATATGCTGGCTGAAGTAGCAATCATAGTACACAACTATTACTCCAAAATATTTCTCCAACCCAGTTCCTCTGGCTGAAGTGGACAATTTTCTTGAAAGTGCACATATCTGCACCATCTCCCAAATTCCGGAGTTGATGAATTTGATTTTTCAGGATGAACTCTGGTCTGCCATTTACAGTGCACCGTACAGGAAATTCCCAGGTCCAGACGGTACCATTATGAGTTCTATAAGAAGTATTTCAAATATTTTTCCTCCTTGCTGCTTGCCTCTATGAACCAATTCCTTATGGAAACGCGCCTCCTTCCTAGAGGGAAAAAGCCTTCACAATAACATTGTACAAGAAAGGGGATAAGCTGGATTTGGCCAACTGGTGCCCCAGTTTAATTACTCGCTTACTAACACAAACAAAAAAATTTTACTAAATCATGGCAAACCTCCTAGGGCTTGTTGCCTCTGCTCTCATTTCCCCTGAACAATTTGGTTTTATTCCCAAAACTCCATTTGGGACAACATACACACTGTATCCAACGTCTGTCAATCTACAGCTTCTGGAGCACTTGCTTTTAAGACCAGCAGAAGGCCTATAGTAGATTCAACTGGGATTACCTCAGAGCCTGCCTCCACAAGTTCCACCTCCCATATTGTTTCATTAGTTGGTTGATGTTGCTCATGGAATCTTCCACAATGGCTTTGCGTGGCCCTGGCTTCCTCACGGATGTAGTTTGCCCTCAAAGGGGCCTACGCCAAGGGGACCCTCTAAGCCCACTATTGTATAACTTCAGCCTTGACCCACTTCTTCATAATGTGAATGCCCACCTTACTGGTGTCCATGTTCTAGGCCAAGCACCAGTCAAGATGATGGCATTTTCAGATGATTGTGTGGTTGGGGTGTCTAACAATTATGATCACGCGCGCTAGAAGTTATTATCTAGGTTTACTCCAGGGTAAGTAATGCTGCACTTAACGCCTCCAAAACTGAAATTGTTCTCCTTGGTCGGTATCAAGCCTGTTGGTCCCCAGCGCCCCATTTTCTACCTGCTTCAACAAATTGCTCACGGTATCACTTTCCCTGCACACCCCACACCACCCCGCTTGTACTCTTGTTTGTTCCAAGCCCCACCCATTGATCCTGTCTGCAATTTGGGGGTTGTGGCTGGAGGCGGGAGGGTACGCCTCAATGGTGATGGAAAAGCATATCCTAGACAAAGTTACAAAACGCATAGCTTCCTTAATCCCATCAGACCTCCCTTACAGGCAGAGTAGTGCTACCCCAACTCTATGCTCCTTTCTAAAGTTTGGTTTAGGGCCCACGCCATCGCTTTTTACTCTTGTTTCTTCAAGCCATTATACGCCCTTCTGCAAGGGTGGCTTAAGTTAGGCCTCCCACCGCCAGTGCGCCTGGATGTCATGTTTGGACCTCGCCATAGTAGTGGCATGGGCCTGCTCAACTATGAGGTCCATGCCGCCAAAATCCTTGGCACCTGGATCGCTGCAGTCACCAACCCTATGATCTTAGCCCAGCACTGGTCCCGCACAGCCCACCTCAACTTCTCTAACGCCCTGGGCCTCACCAATACTGCCCACCCCATTCTTTGTAAAGTATCTCGCCTCACACCCTTCTTCTGCGGGCCCACATAGACTTCGCCCCACTTCAATGAATTCTCCTCTCCATGCGGAGTGCTGAGTGGAGGATTTGCATCAGTGAGAACAACGCCCAGAGGGGTCGCCCTACTCCTCGGTTCACCCAGGAAGTACAAGGCCAAGCCATTATGAACAATGTGATACCCATTAGGACCCCTGCCATGGCTAGGAGGACTATCTGGACATATTGGACATCCCCTACACCCTCAATACCCAGAAAGCTTTATGGAAGTATGCCCACCACCCTCTTCTGCAGCTGAATATTCATTCTCATGTACGGCGCTGCTTGAGACAGGTATACCATACTGCAGAGCGCTCTAACGCTTTTCACTCATCTTGCGTCGAGTGTGGCCAGTATGGAACTTTGGTTCACCACCTGGAAGAGTGCCCTCTCTCAGAAGCGATATGGCGTGAGGTTCAGCGTCTCTTTCGCCAGGATCAGGCACAGCTCTTCATCCTGTCTAAGGACATCTTCGCTTTCTCCATGGCTTCCCCTCTACCACCTTCCCTCTGTGCCTTAGTGGTTGCAATTGCAATGCGGACTATCCAAACGATTTGCTTGGATGCTATCTCAGGCTCTACAACCCACCCTCCAGGAAGCTATACGCCAGTTCCAGTTGCATCTTGTGGACCACTTTCAATCTTAGATGTTTGGGTACCTCCCACCCCATTGCCGCCAGATGGTCTCATCCTGGTTCCTGGTTTAGTTCATTGATTCAGACCCCTTCCTACATACGTGATCAATAGTGGCGCAAGACCCTACACACATAACCCCCCTCCTTCTCTTGGCGTTCCCGCAGGCAACAGGAGATAGCGTTTGCTTTTTTGGGGCGCCCTCCTCATGCTGAAGTTCGAATCATTAGTCTAGTTTATTTATCAGAATTGTCCGTCCCCTGGTCAGCTTTCCCCAAATAAAATTTAAAACATTGAAACCTTAAAAGCTTAAACAAAGTTTCACTAATATGGTCAGCCATTAGAACAACTTGATCACTTGAAACAGGATGTGGACAATAAGCAAGTAAGACGACTTCTTCCCCTTATTCTTCTACCTACCTTGGGTGAACGCACTATAAGTACTAACACACAAGAAATGGTTTTACAACCAGCCTGCTAAATCGAATCTAGAAGGATTACTTAATTTTTGCTCATGCTTCAGAGCTAAGTTCACTCCTGTCAAGGAAAATATAGCCGGATTCCTTGAGTTATACGGGAACAGCATGTACAGAGCCAGAAACCAACAGAAAAATTCCATGCTCAGATTTTGTATGAGTTGAGAAGCACAAAAGGTGATTGTAACCATCTTTGACCACACCACAATTGTTCCAAAGTCAAGGAGATTAATAACTTTGAGTTTTGAAGCAACTTATTCAAATGATAAATTATGAGTTCATCACTATGAGAATGGGATATCTGAGTCTTTTTGGACTACATACGCTGGTATTACCTCAATGCAAACATCTTTTAATGACTGGAGCCTTAAGTTTAGTTACTACTAAACTGTATTGCTTACTTTGCTCAAGTACACCTGAAACTCACAATGCACCTGATCTTGGCCATAAACCTGATGAATCACTGAATTCATTTAAGAGGGCTTAATTGATGTTAAAGCCGCTTATAAGAGGGTGTCAAGACATAAGAACCATCAGTAACAGCTCCCATATCAAAGTTTTTATGTTGCTCAGAGTCATAAGGATAAGCTCAAGTAGAAGGCTTACTGACCTGTCAAACAGAAGTACACAAATTCCGTAAGTTAAAATGTAAAATTTTCAGCAAGAAGGGCACTTCTGGAAAAATTGTTCCAGGTCATGGTTAAAAAGAAGGAAAAATCTAAAGAGGAGGTCACGGGATTAGAAATTTGGTTGCACAACACATTAACAGAATCGGTGAAGATAAACCTAGTTCACAAGTTGAGTTAAGATAAAATGTCATTAAAGCCAAAAGTGAAGTGGTTGTGCCTGCCTTCCCAAAGCCTAACCAAGCAAAATCTTGAGTCATTAGATAAGGCTTGCTTGGCTCAAGCTTTCAGCCCATTTCGATCATAAACATTTATCAGATGGCAAGAATCTCATGAAAACTACATTGATGAAGATTAAAAAAGAAAACTGCAAATAGCTTAAACTTTTAAGGAGTCCTTCCTTCCTGAATAATTAAGAGACTCTTTTAAATAGTCAGCGCAAAATTTACTGTGGGCATGACTATTGGCAAGGGATTAAATAAGTGGAGGTCACCATAAACAAAATTAAAGTCTTGCAGACTTGATATTTATACTCCCATCAATAATGTGTATTCCAATCTCATAAAAAAGAATAGTATTTTTACTGGCATCAAATATCAGGCCAAGTTCAAAACTGCTTGGCCTGGGTCATCCAAAGAACTAGGAGAAAATTTTACATAACCCTTATTATTTTTACAGATTTTATTGTCTTCTCCAGATGTGATACTTAAGGACAATAAGTACAGCTATTTTTAGGAACGAATTTTTATTGTGATTTTTAAGGAAAATACATTTTACTGAGTTCAGTCAGTATTCACAAATTTTTAGATGCACTTGTGCTACAAGACGAAGAGAAGAAGGAGCAGAAGATAGCAAATGTGCCTAGTCAATTAAACATTCAATTTACCCAGTCAGATATTTCATGAAAATGAAGTGAACGAAGAAGCTACCAATGACAGTAGAAACAGACTATGATTTGCCTTTGTACGCCAGCAAAGA
The DNA here is from genome assembly GCA_022478985.1 of Massospora cicadina. Lineage (NCBI taxonomy): Eukaryota > Fungi > Entomophthoromycota > Entomophthoromycetes > Entomophthorales > Entomophthoraceae > Massospora > Massospora cicadina. The sequence goes on along the minus strand of JAKSZP010001496.1, from coordinate 142,801 downwards.
GATGACCAACTGTCCAGAGAAAAAAGTATTCTGGTCAACATCAATATCAATATACTGGAAAGCACAAAATTTAAAAATCTTATATCCCAAAGGAGCCAGAAACCAGGAAAAACAAGTGATGTTTGGATTCCATGTTTCAACATACTAAGGATAAGTTATTTTCCTCCTTGGGAACATTGTCAAGAACCCCGTTCAGATTAAGAAGGGTCAAACTATGGTTAAAGCGAATATGTACTGTTAAACTTGCATATAATTAGTCCATGCCATTGTCAGAATTGAAGATATTGGGCTGAGAGAGCCAAATATATAAGAAACACAATGACTTAACAAGCTATTAGATCAGTGTTCAGATTTAGCGTAAACCTAAATTCATAGCTTTTACAAAGGGAAGAGCTCACAAGATTGATACTAGGAGTTTAATACCTTTTTTGATAAAATCCTTACCAAGTTTCAAGAGCAAAGAAGTCATAAAAATAACTGAAACTACTCATGGATGCAGTCCTGGTATGCCCATCCAAGAGTGCTTTGGCATCCCCCTTCTACTAGTGTGGAAGTAGGATGGGACCCCTCAAATATATCTTGGATTACAGAAAACTCAAAGGCCTTACTAAGAAAGAATTTCCCACTCCTGCGCATAAATGATGTATTAAAAAACTTTAAATATCATGCTATTGTTCTGATGAGAACCTGGAAGTGGATACTGGCAGATGGATCATTCACTAGAGAGACCAGTAGAAGTGTTCAAAGATACCCCATAGGAATTTTTAACTGACATGTATGTAACAGGGTGTTTTAATGCCCCGCTACATTTCAGAGAGGAAAGGATCACATTTTGAAAATCTGAATATGATGAGCGTGTTCATCTCTTGACTCCATCATGGTGTTCAGCAAACCATTCCTGGATCAAATGGAACACCTTAAGGAGTTTTTTGCATTCTTTATAGACAACAACATTAGGTTTAAGAGAAGAAAGTTTTTTTATTTAAGAGTTATATGAAATCTTTTAGCCATGAAGTGAATCAAAGTGGCATATACCCCAACCAGGTAAAGTCAAAGCTATTGTTAAGTTGGTATTCCCACATATGCAAGAGATGTCATGGTTTTCTTGAATATTGTAGGATACTACCACCAAATCAGCTATAAATTGCTGACATTGCCATGCCGCTCAGAACTTTCTTAACAAAAAAAGTACAGTTCAATTGAGAACAAGAGATATAGATACCTTAAACTTACTCAAGCAGATCTTTTTAATTTCCCCAATTCTAAATTATATACAGATTTTGTTAATACCTATGTTTAGACCAAGCCTGTGATATGGTTTGGGTGCAGTTTTATCTCAGTTGGACAGAGAAGAAGTAGATTATTCTATAGAGCTCTACTCAAAGACATTTACCAGAGAAGAGCACAAATATACTGTCATAGAGCGTTTGCGCCTAAATGTGATACAAGCTGTACATTACTTCAATCTTTTGATTATAGAATATACTTCAGGAGAATTATGGATCACTCCTCACTGAGATGGTTGACAGACATGAAAGACCTGGACGTAAGACTTAAAATCTGGGCCGTTCAGCAGTGTCAGAAAATTAATTGGATGGATTCTTCCAATAAAGTATTGTTATTTAGGATGAAATAGGCAAATCCCAGCGGAATGCCCATTAAAAGAATATCATGGTGATTTATGTGAATTCATGATAATTACTCCCCAAATTTTGGTTATTTCAAATTAGTATTCCGCCAAGTTGGGTTGATAAGATCAGTTGGGGCCAATTGCTGGTCCCAATTTTAGTATAGGGATTACTGGCAACTAATAGCCAAGGACGATCCATTTTATAATAGTTAAGTAATGTAGGTAGAAACTGATGACTTTAGTTTGAGATGGCTGTTTTTAGTACTAGATGGTCCCAACCCAAGGGGGGATTCATCGATGTTTATTGAATTACGCCTGGGCTCCTAAGAGCCTGAGGCGAGGAAAGGGGAGGGAGGAGGCATCGAGAAAGGGAGGGGGTTTGCGCGCCAGAGCCGTGCTGCAGTGACAACTGAGCGGGGGAGGGTTGGCGACATAGTGCAGACCTTCAGGGCCATCTCAAAGTGTACCTGAAAGTGGGTGATCATGTGTGGAAGGGTCCACACCTGCTGGTCAAAGGCAGCACGAAGGAAGGAGTTATGGATGGTCCAGATGGCTGTGGCATAGGCGAGGACACGGAGGGGTCGGTGGCAACCAGGCAATGTCTGCTCAAACCTGAGGTCTTGCACAGGGTGTCCAGACCAGGGCTGAGCATGGAGGAGCGCGCGGGCCTTTGGCCAAAATGCGGCGACACCTGGACAGGTGAAAAAACGATGGAGGTGGGAGTCAATAGGCTCCACACAGCGGGGGCAGCTTCGGTGCTGGAAGGTAGGGCCAGTCCGGTCCCCTGTACTGTATGAACAGTGGAGCACCCTCCATAAGGTGTTGGACACCTTTGCTGACAGGATGGGGTGATAGACGTCCTTCCACAATTCCTTAAGGTCAAATCTCACGGAGGGAGGGAGGAGCTCAAGGAGTCTTAAGCGGATGGGAGGACGATCTTGGGGGTTGAGGCGAGTTGTGACAACTTGTCCATTGTGCACAATTGCATGGCGACGTGGGCTGAGGCCAGGGCCTTCCCTTCTGTATGGGAAGGCATGGTGGATCCGCGCGCCTACTCGTTTCAGGGCAAGGAGAGCCTGGTTCCAGTATGGGGATGAGGATGGTTTTAGGCGATGGCCTGGGTGGTTTGTGAGCCTCCCCTAATGAGGTCAGAGATGCTCTAGGAAGACCTAGAGCTGCTGACACTGACTGGCGGAGGGTGGGCGCCCATTGGGGCATGGGGGTCGCGTCCCAGCAGACAATCGGCCATAGGAACTTCAGGAAGATTGTGGTGGCGTGGGATCGCGTGTCCAGAAGCCCTAGGCCCCCTTCATTGCAGGGTCGGGCAATGGTTGAGAGGGCCATTGGTGGATGGTTTGAGCCCCAGATCCAACAGCGGAGGAGTACATTGAGCCTCGTATAAAAGGCATCTGTGAATGGGCAGACGTGCGCTAGGAACCAGACTTTGGAGAGAAGGAACACATTGGCCATCAGAGCTCGACCCTGGGGGTGATGTGCCGCCGGTTCCAGCTGGCAATCCTGGAGTTAACTGCTGCAAGGAGCAAGTCCTCATTGTCTTTTAGCGCAACTCCTTGTTGGTTGGTGAGAACGCCCAGGTGACGGAAGGTACCGCGCTCAGGTTCAATACCAAATGGTGGGGGGAAGGTGGGGGAGCCGACCTGCACAACTGTTGTCTTGGAGGTGTTGACCATGGCGTTGGACGCCTTGGTGTACCTCTCAATGGTCACAGCAGCGAGGGCAACATCCCCAGGGCAGCCAAATGCAATGGCAGTGTCATCTGCAAATGCCATGGTGCGTGTGGGGGCTTTACCTGGGACCAGAATCCTGTTAGCTTGTCCTGTAAGGAGGCCAAGAGGGGGTCAAGGGTGATGTTAAAAAGGATAGGGCTCAGGGGGTCCCCTTGCCGGAGACCTTGTCCAACTGGTACTGCCACTGTAAAACCCATTGGCGCCAGGACTCTGGTGTGGAGCTGGTCATAGAGCGCTGATATCCAGCGCCTAGCTGCGGGTGAGAGATGGAAGCGGGCCAGGGAAGCATCAATATACTTCCAGGCTACCCGATCATATGCTTTCTCCATATCCAGGAGAGCCACAAAGCCATTCACCTTACGATAGTTAGCAGTCAAAGTCACGTGAAGGTCATTATAGTTGTCCCATAACGACCTCCCCGGAATAAAACCGTACTGGGATGGGGAGAGGCGAGGTGACACCCATTTGATGATGCGGTTGGCCAGAAGCTTCGTGAAGAGCTTGTGGTCTGTGTTGATCAACGCTATGGGGCGCCAGTTTGCCAGGTTCTCACGGTCTGACTTTTGTGAATGAGGGTCGTGATTGAGCCTCTGGAGTCGGGGAGGACCTCGCCATTCACCAAGAGTGCAGCGAAGAGGTCGCGGAGGGTTCTGGCTATCACTGCAGGTTCCAGAAGGTACCCCTCAAAGGGTATTCCGTCTGGGCCTGGGGCCTTAAGCCGTGGGGATTTCAGAAGGGTTTCCATCACCTCCTGGATGGAAATAGGCGCCAGTAGAGCCTCATCAGCCCGTGGGTCAATGGGCAGCTCTGGAGCCCACCACAGGAAGTCTTGGATGTCCGATGGATCCACCTGGGTAGCATGGAAGAGGCTGGAGTAGAAGCGGTGTAGTTTCTGCGTGATTTCCTCCTTATCTGAAGTGGTTGTAGTGCCAATCTTCAGTGCAGTAATATCCTGCGCTGTTGACCGGGCTTTCTGTTTCTGAAAGAAGAAGCGGGTGGGGCGATCCCATTGAGCATAGTAACGAGATGTTGTAAAGTTTGCTGCCCGTTCTTCCTGCAGTGTGAGCTCCAAGCGGAGTGCTTCCTGCGCCGCTTCCCAGTCTTCCAACCATCTGGGAGAGGGCGAAGGCTGGCAGTTTTGCTCTAGATGTCTGATTCTGGCTTCCGCCCTTTTGACTCTGGCGCGAGCTGCAGTCATCTGGGCTTTAGCATAGTTGTAAGCAATGCGGGTGATGCCCTCCTTGGTCACCACCCATCTAGCCTTGTGGTCAAGAAGGTGGGGTGGGGGGAGGTGAGAGAGTCTCCCGGATGGTCATAGACAGCTTCTCCTTAGTGAAGGGGTTGTTGAGAAGAGCTGGGGCAACCCTAGGCTAGAACCTACGCGACGGTCTAAGTGTGGTGGTGAGGACAACGGTGAGTGACCTGTGATCACTCAGATGGTTGTCATGAGAGATGGGAGAGGAGACGCGGCCAATTAGCAGGGGCCAATCAGTGCCATATCTATGCGTGACGCTGAGCAGAGCTCCTCCATCATACTGGATCCTAGTCATGCAACCTAGGCCAGACGCGGAGGGTGGAAGAGCATCTATAAAAACACTCAGGCGAAGGAAATCCCGGAGGCGACTTGATCCAGGGCGTTCCTTTGCTGCAGGGGAGTAAGTCACGGACGCGACATATGGTTGTGTTGAAATCTCTTAAGAAGACTGTATTCCGTGGGAGATTGAGTTGGAGGAGCTCTTCCAAGAGCCGATTTTGCTCTGACCTGCATTAGGCAGGTAGATGTACAGCAAAGAAGAGAAGTCAGGAGTGGTGAGTTTGGCCAGTATGAGGCGGCCACCTAGATATTGTGAAAAAGAATGGGTTTTAACCCGGGGATTCAAAACAATAAGGGCGGCATGGTTTGTCCAGAAGGAGTTGCCTCCAAACTGTTCATTCCAAGAAGATTGTTTGTGGGGGAGGATATGGGGCTCCTGGACAGCAGCGATGTCAATTTGTGCTGACCTGAAGTTTCGGAGGAGGTGGGCTCTCCGCTTAAAGTCCCCACAACCCATTTGCGTTGATGGAAAGCAGGGCCAGGGTGCTGCCATGGGGACTCATAGCTGTTCCCCTCCATGTCCTGGGGGTTGCCAACGCTTAAACCTGCTTCTGTGAGGCGGCTAGTTTTGAGTCCTTTAGCTTGACTATTAGCTGCAATCCGTGAGGAGCGTCGAGGGTTCTGAGGGGAAGGAGAGGGTGGGGGGGGGCGGAGGACCCAGTAAGCCAGCCTAGGATGCTGCCCCCGCTCCGTTACGGGGAAGGACCTGAGGGTGCTCAATGGTGACCTCCGCGGTGTCCCATTTGATGAGTCTGAGTCCATATTCACTTCCTCCAACACTGCAAAGGATCCGCGTGAAATGGACTGTGGGGTTGGGGTAGGACTCTTTGAGGTGGCACTTCTACCGCAGGCCGCGAGTTGCCAGTCCATGCTGGTGGGCATAGCTCCATTGGGAGCTGAGGGTTGATGCGATAAATCGCTGGTGGAGGTTGGTGGGGGTGCCGCGGGAGCCCTGAGTGGGGGTGGCTGACGAGGGGCACCCTGTGGGAGATGCCTTGCGCTTGGTGAGAGAGAGTTGACTCTGGGAGATTGGAGGGGGTGCCCATTGGAAGGGGGCATGAGCGCGAAGGTATCCCATACCAATAGTGGGGTTATCTGTTTCAACTGCTAGGTGTAAGGCCTCAGGGGACAGGTCTTGAACGGGAACCCATTGTGTGGGTTGTGGAATTGCTGCTGCAGCCACGTGGGATCGTTTTTGGCCTGATTTAGGCCCTGGGGGTGGCTAAGAGGGCTTGTTTTAGAGCTGTGCAGCCACTATACAAGTGTCCAAGGGCGTTACACCATGAACACCGGGATCGCCTGATCAGGGTCGACAAAGAAGATCTCAGGGCATGCCCCAACTACCGCCACACGAGGAATAACCTCAATGTTGCGGGATACAGTGGGGGAGGGGATGAACGACGCCCTAGCAGTGCGAGCTCTTTGAGTGGGAGCATAGTAAGAGGGGACGCTAAAGTCCACTGAAAGAACAGACCCAAACTCCATTAAACCACGATGGAGTGCCAGTTTAAGAGACTCAGGATCAACAGTCGTTGGTAGGTTGGAAAAAAGTAATCCATGAAATTTTCTCCCGGTGAGAGCGTGTGCGAGAGATGTGAAGAGATCCGCGTGGAATAATGACCTGGAGGGTGGCAGCATGGTCAGCAAGGGCAGCTTCAGTGAAGCCCACATCGATGTAGTGGCCCTCCACTGATTCATGGATGGTGGTGTTAATAGGGAATGTCTCCGCAATCGCTGCAAAGTATGAGAGAGTAATCCTCTTTATAGAATTCAACAGGGTTATGCCCATAATAAAGGCGAATTGCGTGAGAGGGTTGTGCGAGGTAGAGCTTTTTGCGCTCTAGTTTTGGCCCATTTCCTGTTAACATCAGCAATAAACGCCACTTCACGGGGATGAACTTGGGTAGCGTTGGTGCCAGAGGTTTTGCCACGCCCCAGTGGCTCCTTTGGTACGTTTGTGTTTGCTTTGGGCTGCAATTGCAGGTTGAGTGTGAGCTGGTGGTTTGGACAAGTTTTCGGAGTTCCCTTGTTTCTGGAATGTTACAGCAGTTGCTGGCGTCATATTAAATTGAGGGGCGGTTTGTTGGGCCTCGCTAAATTGGGGAGGCCCATCCAGATTAGAATTAACTCCAGCCAGTTGGGAGGAGGAGATGTTTCATCACCATCCCAATCTATTTGGGTAAATTCAGCCCAAGTATTTGCTGTGATTTTGTGGGCAAAACTCACTGGCTGATTGGTGAATTGGTCGTTTTCAGCATATTGAGATAAAGTGCCGACTTGAGAAGTGCCGATTATGGGGTTTAAATGGGACAGGTGAGATTGGAACTGGTGTGAAGTTCCAAAATCTGAACCATTTAAATCCCCATTGGGAAGAGTAGATTGTCCCAATTTGGTGCTTAGTGAACAGAATGTGCGGTTAATCCAACCTTACATCCGAGGGTTTGGGGGCCAGGTGATTGTTGGGCCTCGCTAAATTGGGGAGTCCCATCCAGATTGGAATTAACTCCAGCCAATTGGGAGGAGGGCGATGTTTCATCACCATCCCAATCTATTTGGGTAAATTCAGCCCGAGTATTTGCTGTGATTTCGTGGGCAAAACTCATTGGCTGATTGGTAAATTGGTCGTTTTCAGCATATTGAGATAAAGTGCCGACTTGAGAAGTGCCAATTATGGGGTTTAAATGGGACGGGTGAGATTGGAATTGATGTGAAGTTCCAAAATCCGAACCATTTGAATCCTCATTGGGAAGAGTAGATTGTCCCAATTTGGTGCTTAGTGAACTAGAATGTGCGGCTAATCCAACCTTACATCTGAGGGTTTGGGGGCCAGGTAGCTGGGTATCGCCCCTCATGGAGGGAGCCAGAAACACGGCGTCAGCAATAATAGATGGGGCTGAATTAGCTGACACAATGGGGGAGTTGAATGTCTGGATGGGCTGAGTTGCATTCAACTGAGCAGACGCCATTAAAACAGCGTGGGTGATGGCCTCCTTGGTTGGAGGGGGCCCAGCGGGTTGGTGGGAGGCAGCGCACACAGAGCTGTTAGGCGTGCAGGTTGCAGAAGTGCGATCAGGTGAACTGGCGCTAGTTGGAGTAGCTCCAGGTTGGGGGTGGTGCCTGCTTTCATGGCTGCTGCTTGAGAGCGGGTGATTCTGGTTGACCCTGAGGTGGGTAACCGAGGGTTGCTTCGTTTGGGGGTGGTGCTGGCTCGTTTGGCATAGCCTGTGGGTTCTTTTGCGGGTTTTCCCGCCATATTTGCTAATAGTTTTCGTAAATCTCTTTAGTGGAGCTAAATTTCAGGCTGAATTGATTTTCAAAAATGATGCTTAGCAGAAAGAGATTCTTTTAATTTGGCTGTTGTTTCCAGCGCCTTATGTTATAAAACTGTCACCTGAAGATCGAAAATACCTGAATAATCAAATTCTAAGGGTCAATACATGTATTTGTGAAAAACTAATTATTTCCAATTTCACCAAGCAGTTGAGGATGTTTCCAGCTCATACTAAGTCAAATACAGATTCAGTATTTATTTAGTAGCTTTATATGGATCAGCGGCTACTAGTAGCCAAGGATTATTCAATTGGTTTAAATATTAAATGCTGTCAGAAGACAAAGATTCCGAGTTTGATGTGACTGAGGTTATTTTATGGCATCTTATATACATATTTAACTTTCTCCTGAGTAAGGTGATTCCCCAAATGTTGACTAAAGAACAAAATGTGTTATCAGTAAGAAGCCAAGTTCACCCAAGTTTACCAAGCGGCCAAGAATGTTTCCAGTGCACAATTATTAGGTGAAACCAAAATCAATATTAATTTATATTATCATTTTATATGGCTCACTAGCGCGGAATGCTGAGGATGAGCTTAAAGTAATATTTGGACATTGAAAAGATGGAGTGAGAGGGTTGATGCCAGGAAGAGATTACGCACAGTGGAAGGAAGAGAGAGTGTTTGGCTGGAAGATCTGGTGATGAGCTGATAAGTTGACAATGGGCGTAGTAGCTCATTTGTACATATAAATACCTGGTGCTTCCCTATCAATAAATATCTCCCTTTGCCTATTCTCCTTTTGTTATAAGTTTGAATTAAAAATTGTGGGTTGGAGAGTAGGCTGTGGGATTCCCAAATGGCGCGGGTGACACGCCAAGGGGTCATCCAGCGCTGCTGGATCCGTCACCTAAGGCAAAATGGCAATGGTCAGACAGTCTCCATAATGGTTAGCCTGCCAACCAGCAGAGCCCACTGTCGCCAGAAAAGCATTTTTATGACAAGCAGTAAGGTTTGATATTTTTAGAATTTACCCCATGATAAAAAGAAGCCTTAGACTGCAGATGGATTGTTGAAATTAATTTTTATCCACTTATAAGCATATGAAAGCAATAAGATTTATGCATTATTAGGAAGTACAAGGAGGAATGTGGAAGAAGAAGATGTTGCAATAAAGTTTATGATGAAAAGGTCCAGTTCAATGAGCTCAGTGATAAACATGGATGAAATAGTACAGAATAAATGGTTACCCTATGTGAAGCTGAAAAAATGCTAATTGTTGTTACATGGGGAGAACTAACCATCTGGGAAAAATTCAGGGCAACCAACGAACCTGCAATAAGTATTTTAATAACTAAATAAACAATTATTAACTAAAGATCATTTCTTTGCAAATATCTTATGTTGTTATATAAATGTGGTAACCTTAAATATTGCAAAAAAACAGCAATACCAGTTATCTTTTAAATGAGTATATTTATGTGGGATGAAGTACCCATTATTTAGGTAAAATTGCCAGGAACATCTAAACAAGATCTACATTTAATTTAATAAACTGGATTTCATCAGCCTCACATGAACTAAGATAGCAAAAGAATTTGATTGTTTAAATGGGTTTGGGCTCTGACAGTGGTATGGTAAAATCTTCATATTGGTTTTTTACCAAAATATTAGAGGTGATAGAATTCTCAGATTGAGCTGTTTTTTTTAACAACGCCCTATTCTAGAGCGTGGCATATGAGGTAAAGTTATTATATATTGACTATATGGCCAATTCATTACTTTACCTTAAGTGAACTCAACAATCAAATGCACATTCCCCCTTTGAAAGATAGCTTTTAGGTGCCAAAACAGTTTAAAGATATTTTGTTGTCTCTTCCTCCAGGTCTGTGATGGTGTGTAAATTGGAGCAGCGGAAATATATTTTCCAAGGCACTGGCTATACACATTACAATCGCAAGGGACTGTTTGTAGACAGTCTCTTTAACTGAAACTAACCAAAACGGTATATACCAGAATAGTGCTTTCATTTAATAAAACAAGTAAGCACATTATAGTATCAGATACTTTCAGAGGCTCATGGGCTCTTACAATTAGTTTTTATATATTAGGCTTTCGCAGCTTACTCTTGGAAGAGATCTCCTTGCCATTACCTCCTCCTCAGATATGCTTGATATACTAGCGTTCTCATTAATGCTTCTATTTTGACCAAGATACACCCCAAATTGGTAAGCTTGATGAGTTATATGGATTGGGCCAAAACTGGAAACTAGAGCACATAGCATAATCCTCAAAAAGAGACAATCCCTTAACTTATTAAATTCTGATGATATACCCCTAGTAGTTACTAATGAGCCTATTAACAATGTTTCAAGGAGAATGAGGGCGACTTGATGTGAATTTGTCAAACTGAAATGGAATCAATATTAGAGTTGATCCAAAGCGTCAGAAGCCAATAGATACAAAGGAAGAGGATTGTGCTGGCGGGGTATTAGGGATTCAATGAGTTGGGGTTACTACTTTAGGCTACTAATTTAAAGTCTAGGGCCGTGGGGCATATTAGCTACTAGTCGCTTGAATCCACTATCTATTTATTTTTTCATTATAAAAAAGAAAGGCTAAGATTATGATATCTAGATGAGTGGTTAAGGGTTTTCACCAATTTTCTTTCCTGTTATAATCAGAAATTTTAATTCAATTCAATTCAAGAATAAGAGGTTGATAATCAGCAAGGGAAGATGAGTATGTGACTATTGCCAAGTAAGGGCTAGGCAAATGTGGCAAAAGGCAATGGTTTGGTGCTCGCACCATCTAAAGTTCAAAAACGCCCTGAGGACACCGGTGTATTGAAAAAAATACAAGAAAAATGAAGTAAATATTTCACCAGAACTCTCGGAATGGCAAACCAAGTGTGTAATTATTTACTTGTTTGGTTATTATTGGCAACAACCCTAGTAACTTTTTTACTGCACAGGTTCAGTTTTCTTGTGCACTTCATCATGTTGTATAGTATATAGGTTATCGTTCAATAATAGTATGACTATTATCCATAGTTGAGTATGAAATCTTATATCTCGCCCAACGCTTGGCCAGTATTCCTGACTAGATACTTAAGATGTCATGATCTAGATAACTGTTCCCCCATTCTGTCCAACCCAATCTTCGCTGAGATTCCCTGGTGACAGTCTCTTTGGTCCAACACACAGTCAGCAGCAATTCCCAATTATGTATTCTTCTTCTCTAAATCCCCACTCAGATCTTTACTCTTTTCTCTAAGAGTCTTCCAATTATTGCACACAGCAATAATATCCTCGAGAAAAATAGCACAATGGAAGCTGATGATAGTTTACTTCTTAAACTATATACTTGATGAATAACTTAGAGCTATATAACTCTGTTCTCATGTTTTACTGTTTTTTATTTTAGTTGATCCTAGGGAATTCATAGTGGGGATTCAGTTGTCTAACCCTCAGTTGACACCTCTTCGATGAAATGACAGCCATTGCCATTTAATCACCCATCCTAGTCTCAGCAGCAATAGTCTTCCCCATCCTAGCTAGGATTCTGTCATTGGACAACCTTGAGACCTAAACAGAAAGAGTCAGAAAACGTGTCCCTAATGTTTCCTCTTGATCTAAGCGAACCAACCATATTGGCTAGCGACCTGCTTATGTAATGGGACTTATTACCCATTAAGGCAGGTCACCACCAACTGATTGGTTCACTAGTTGCAGGCGGTATCACTCGCCTCACAACTTTGCTATTCATTCCAAATCAGTCAGTGATGAAACATGACCAATCCCAATTGGTACACCTGATAGTTAATCACTATCAGAAGCCCCTAATTTGTTGGCAACTCTGCCCAATGAGATCTCAATTATTCATCTGGATCAATCCTCAACAGATATGACCAGCTGAATATCCCAAAATCCCCTAAACGTAATTACTTTAAAACTCAGGCCAACTGATTTTCAATTTACTTCGCCTTAAAAATTTTCCCCTAGCGATTCCTGGTAATCTAGCAGGCTGGAAATATGGGCAAAAATTCCAACACATCCCCCATATTGCCTAGATTTCCAGCAAGAAAAGGACTGGGGCATGAGAGCACTGCTTTGGACACTTGGTTGAATACTTCATTTGTTCAAGTGAAGTACACTCGTCCATACTCAACGCTGCTTGGGGAATTCTTTGGCATATGGCGCTCTTCCTCTTCCTCCTTGCTACCGCCTTCTCAGAGCGCAGTCTCCACAATCTACTATCATGCTGGTCTGATTGATTTATTCATAGCTATATTAGTACTGGGATACAGTTTTCCCCCATCAGGGCGTATGACCCGCTGTCATATTCAGGATTCTTGGTCTGGCGTCCTTGATTTCCTGATTTTCTCCTCATCCTTGACAAGAGATTCTTGCCAACAATATTCATTTTGCAGTCCATTTAAGAATAATTTTATTATTTGCCCTGGTTGTTCTCTCATAATCTCTTGGCTCAAGTCATTCCTAATTCTTCTCTTGGAGAGCTTATCTCATTAATATTGAGTTTGATTTCTCTGAAATTAGAGCTTAATAGATTATAGAGTGCATAATGTCAACTTCTATATAAGTCTGCCATCCCCCTCTCATACAGCTCATATGTCAATTTCTGAGTCGCTCTACCAGAAGCTCCTAAATAGTTTTTCTGATCAAGACCTCTGGCTCTTCCAGAAGATGAGTCAGGATGCTCAGCGGAACCTCTTCTATGGTCCTTCCAGGACTCATATGCCTAGTCTGGCATCAGCAGCTAGTCCTTCCATTGAATTACTGGAAATGGTAACTAATACCTCTGAAACCAGGCTTGCCATTGTTTTGAACAACTCTCAGCTGATTATTTCTCTGCCATCAATTTCAGAGTTGGATTTTGAAACTCTCCTGGATTTGTCTCCTTTTGCTGATGCACTGAGCATCGTCATAGATGCTCTGGAGATTATTCTATTTGCTCTTGATCACTCATTTATTGCCAGGTCATACCTGCTTCCTGAGTTCCCCTTCTGACTTGGACATTATTACAATCCCGCTGTTCTGGCTACTGAGCTCACCATTGGTAACAGTATTCATTTCGAGCTCCCCTACACTGAACTCTGGGCCCAAGTCACCAAGGCTTTGTCTCTAGTGCTGAATCCCTCTAATCTTGATATCATCCTAGATTGGGATACCGCCACTTATACTATTCGCTTTTGCTGGCCAGGTTCATTGAAGTTGGTCCATGAAGCTTCCAGCCTCAACTGGGTTTCACCACTTGTTTAGCTTCAGCTTCCGAGAAGCTCATAGTCATTGCTTGCAGGATGCCATATGCTCCCTGCCTGACTATCTCTTTGCCTGCGCTTCCCATTGATATCTTCCGCTGATGGCTTTAATAGGGGGCATTATTTGGCAACCCCCATCAAGCGTCCCTTGTTTGTTGCCCGCCCATTTGTCTGGTGTTCTTGATGAAGCCCATCATCAGGCGCTCAAGACTAATCTTCTGGCTCCAATGCCATATTGGGATTACATAGGGGTTACTCGCCAATTGCCTCTTATTATACTGTTGCTTTCCTCCCCGCTCTGGGGTTTCGCGATAGGCTTCATTTAACATCTCAATTTCCCTTCCCCTAGTCACTTTCTTGAAGGGCTCTGTGTCCGCTCAAAGAATGTGGTTTCATGTAGGTATATCCCACGCTAGCATCTGATCTCACACTGATTTAAATGGGTTGTTCATTCCTACCGCAATCCATCCTCCCTCCCCAAGAGGTGACATAGGCGGAATCATCCCCATATCTAGAGGACAATTAATAAAAACAAAACTTATAAAATTATATCGGTTTTTCTCTGTGCAGTTTTTATAATCTTTTTCCATTATCTTTTATCTATTTTTTTATTTTTTTCCTGTTTTTAATGGGACTTGGCCTTGTTTCAGTTCAGCGGTCCATCTTTTTATTTTTTTTTCCCAAACTGGGTCCTGGGTACTTAAACCTTCCAGTTTTCTATGGTTTAGAGGTCCTTTTTTGGACTTAACCATCTAGATTGGTTCAGAGGTCCTTTTTTAGGATTGAACCAATCATCAGTACATGACAACTTAATGGATCATTGGTCCTTTGGGAACTCTTTTAGTTTTTTTTTGTTGATCCATCGCTTCAGATACTTAGTGTGGACTCAATATACAATCCTTCCATCCAAGAGATTCTTGATGGAGTAGGCATCAGTCGCCATCTTGGCGATCACTTCAAAAAGACCTGACCACAATGCATCTAGTTTGTTTCTCCTTCTAAAACCATGCATATAGTAATAGGCAACTCTTTCACCTATTTGATATTCTGCTAAGGCTGGTCGGTTCTTATTGTTAGTTGATATTGCTCAAATCCTTTTCTTCAAAGCTGTATTAAATGCTTGCAATTGCATATCAATCATATATTCATCATTCAGTTCAAGTACTGTTTGGCAGTCATCCTGATGTATATTCCACAACCAAGTATAAAATCGGTGGCAACGCGGCCTTACTCCCATACAAAAATTCAAACTGCATCTTTCCCATCACCATATGAAGACTAATATTGCTAGCAAATGTCACCGTACTCAGGTAAGTTCCCCACGCGGAAGTTCTTCCTGCAACTAGCTTCCTCACATTGCGGCCAGCTTTCCATTCACCCATTCTACCAGTCCGTTTGTCTCAAGCTGGTGATGTACTGAAACGACTCCTCTGATCCTCATTATCTCATTTAATCTTGGGATTACATGAGATGTGAAGTTGGTCCTATCATCACTAAGCAGGACCTGCGGACATCCATGCTAGTATACTACTTGATCCAGGATGAACCTCACCTTGCTGATAGCGTCTACTTTTGTTAGGGCCTTCATCTCAACCCATCTCATCAGATGGCTGATGGCAACTGTCAAATTCTGTTGTTGAATCAAAAATTAACCCTTCAACATCCTAGATGGGTGATTTTCCCTCCTAATGCTTGAACTAGTAATCTAATTAAAACCTAGTACAATAACACGGCTTGGGCCAATTATTGCTACATGGATTTAATTATATTACTAAAGCACATGCTGATTATCCCCGCACATTTAGGTTAACCTTCTCTGCTACTACTTGGCCGGTTTGATTAACTCAATGTCAATTTAATTAATTATTCTATCAGCAGCTCAGGCCAAATACATTCTCACAATTGGGCCAATTATCTCTGCCCCAATCCTTGGCAATTAGTCCCAATTAATCAGGACCAATATTAAGAAATTTGTAAATAAAATTATTTGGGGACGACCTAAAGTCACTTATAAAAGTACCATGAACAATCAAATGAATGAACAACATAATCAATTTTTTACCTTAGGGCGAAAATTCATATGTTGATTCAGGCAATCTGCACAATAGCACTTGCGTGTACTGCCTGAAAGGGGTTACCTAGTGCTATCAAGGAAGTGGCCTGCCAACATCCTCATTAGGGGTGTGTCATTTACTTCAATCGAGGCCAAAATTCAACAGAAGGTGTGTTTTGTCAGCAGTATGATGAAACTGAAATCCATAAGATTTTAGGATAATTTTTATGCTTTTATCGCAATTTTTGTATCTGAAATCCTCCCAGTTTTAAGAGTGTTTTGCCACCAATGAACCTAAGAAAAGGTTTCAGTTGTAGGATGAACTGAGGTGATAAAATAGCTGTTGAATTTTGTGTTTGAATGTCGCCAGGAGATGCCCTAGAGGTATAAATACTGGCGCCTGGCCTAATGAATTTTTATCAAATAATCTATTCTAATAAAATTCTATTTTATTTCTCCTTGATTTAATTTGTATCTAAAGTTTCTTTTGGAGAGTGTCAGCAAGATGGGATCTCAGGATCCCCAGCTTGCCACTTTGCCTGCCTCAGCTGAAGTTCCTGATTATGAGATAGAAAATTAAACCCAGAATTGGCCAGAAAGGTTGGAGCCAATTTGTATGCTTAGTGCATTTTTGAACGGTTCTAAAACTGTAAGCAACTGGCCAAAAATGAGTATCCAACAGCTAAACTTCAGCCCAATTTATCATGCAGGATTTAAATAATCAAGCGAGTGATCCTCAGATTTTGACAATTGGTGCTCACTCAAAATCAGTGACACACTCTGAGATGAATTTAAATACCCAATTCCTGGCAGATTTGGCCAAACGAGGAAGCAACATCAAGATGGAATCTAGCTCTGAAGTGGGTACTTCCTTCTCCCTGGATCTTATCACAGTGGGAGGGAGCTCATGCAGATACAACAATCCCAAACCAAGATACTCCCCAACAGAAAAGAGGGCCAATTATGAATGATGATACACATAAAATGCTCAAGGAGTTGTTCCTGCAAATTTGACAACCCTAACTGGACCAGGTCCATTCATAAGAAGACTCAATAAGATAGCAATAAAAAATAAAAAAACATAAAAAAGAGGAAAAAAGGAGAAAAGAATAAAAAACTATAACATATAAAATATTTGCATTGCATACAAACTAAAATAATTGAAATAAAAAAATTAATAAAAAAGTATATAAACTATAAAAAAATAAAAAAATAATACCTCATAACTACTTTAGTTTGAACTTGGGGCCGGGAGAGGATCCTACACCAGAATTGTTGGTAGTTTGGGCTGAACTTGATAAGAGGATTCCATTCCTTATTCGTCAGCAGCTCAGGCCAAAATTAACAATAAAAGGATTTAACTCCAGAGTCATCAGCCGTTCAGGCCAAAAAAGGATTTGACTCAAGATTTGTCAGCTGGTTGAGCTGAAATTAACAATAATGTGAATTCAACTTGAGATTTGTCGCTGGTTGTGCTGAAATTAACTATGACAATGATCAGTGAAGGTTAATTGGGAATCATAGGGCTTATGTCCAAGTCAAGTGGGGAATATGTCAAATCCTGTGTTAACTAAAAATAATTCCATCAACAACCTACAGATTGGGCCAATTTTCCCACCTAATGCTTGAACTAATAATCTAATCAAAACCTAGTACAATAACATGGCTCAGGCCGATTATTGCTACATGGATTTAACTATATTACTAAAGCTCATGCCAAATATCCCCTCAAATTTAGGGTAACCTTCTCTGCAACTACTTTTCTGGGTTGATCATCTCAATGTCAATTTAATTAGTTATTCTTTTGGCAGCTCAAGCTGAATACATTTCACAGTTGAGCCAATTATCTCTGCCCCAATCCTCAACAATTAGTCTCAATTAATTGGGACCAATATTAAGAAATTTTTATACAAAATTATTTGGGGACAACCCAAAGTTATGTTTTAAAGTCCCATGGACAATCAAATGAATGAACAACATAATAAATTTTTTACCTTAGGGCGAAAATTCATATGTTGATTCAGGCAATCTGCACAATAGCACTTGCGTGTACTGCCTGAAAGGGGTTATCTAGTGCTATCAAGGAAGTGGCCTGCCAACATCCTCATTAGGGGTGTGTCATTTACTTCAATCAAGGCCAAAATTTCACAGAAGGTGTGTTTTGTCAGCAGTATGACGAAACTGAAATCCAGAAGATCTTAGGACAATTTTACATGATTTTATCACATTTTTAAACCTGAAATTCTCCCGATTATAAGAGTATTTTTGGCCACCAATGAACCTAAAGAAAGGTTTCAGTCATAGACTGAACTGAGGTGGTAAAATAGCTGTTGAAATTTTGTGCTGGAATGTGGCCAGGAGATGCCCTAAAGGTATAAATACTGGCGCCTGGCCTAATGAATCTTTATTAAATAATCTAGTCTAATATAAGTCTATTTTATCTTATCTTTATTTAATTTGTATCTAAAGTCACTTTTTAGAGTGTCAGCAAGCTGGGATCTCAGGATCCCCAGATTGCCACTTTGCCTGCCTTGGCTGAAGTTTCTGATTATGAGGGGAAAATTAAACCAAAAAATGGCCAGAAAAGGTGTATCTATTTTTGTATGCTTAGTGCATTTTTGAACGGTTCTAAAACTACAAGCAACTGCCAAATTAAGGATCCACCGGCTGAACTTCA
Organism: Massospora cicadina; assembly: GCA_022478985.1. NCBI lineage: Eukaryota > Fungi > Entomophthoromycota > Entomophthoromycetes > Entomophthorales > Entomophthoraceae > Massospora > Massospora cicadina. The sequence continues at coordinate 124,549 of JAKSZP010001496.1, read as the reverse complement.
GCCTGATTTATAATGCAGGATTTAAATAATCAAGCGAGAGATCCTCAGATTTTGACAGCAACTATACTGTACTTGACTCCCCCTGTGCTCATCATCAGAGGTCCTATCACGTTGATGGACACCATGTGCCAGGCAAATCCAGGGCGGACCAGTCATTATCCAATTGTATTCTTATGTGGTTTGTGCAGCTGGCACTCCACGCAACAAGATAGATAATCCATGACATTGTAGTTGATGGATTCCTAGTAAAAGTACTGGCATATATGATTGGTTGTCTTCCTCAGGCCTCCATGCCTGACAACCTTGTGAGCTTCTTGCACTATAGCTGCTCTTTCCGATGGCTTTAGGAATAATAACCGCTTCCATTGATCATCTTAAATACTCGTCCATCCATAGTCTTGGTGTTTTCCATCACTTTCCAAAGCACACCTCAGATTTCTCAGGGATCATCCACCGTTTTCCATCAACCATTCTCTGTAATAGCTCATCCGCCTGTGGGTATACCATCTGGACCATTGGTAATTGTGGTAAGCCATCTGCTTTCAGGTGAGAAGCCCCCGCTTGGTGGACAATCCTGTAATCATAAGCCTTGAGCTTGAGTGCCCATTAGGCCAGTCTTCCTTCTGGATCTCTCAAATTATGAAGCTAATGCAACGAAGAGTGATTTGTCACCACCTTAAAGTGCAATCCTTAGATGTATACCCAAAACTACTTACTTGCATAAATGACCATATGCATTCACAATCAGTCATGGTGTAGTTCCTCTCAGCAGCTGAGAGTGTCCGGCTCACATATGCCACTGGATGTTCGTCCCCAAGTTTGTCTACTTGGCTTAGTATGGCGCCAATTGCCATCAATGAAGCATTGGTTTAAATAATAAACTCACGATCAAAATTTGGATATTTCAGAATTTGAGAATCTATTAAATACAGGCGTAGCTCATTGAAGGAGTCCTGGGTCTTTTCATTCCACAAAAATCCTTTTTTTGGATCCTTCAATAAATGGAATAATGCTCAGCTATTTGGGTGAAGTCCTGAATAAATCTTCTGTAGTATTTGACCATCCCAAGGAACACTTGGATGTCTCGACACTCTTTGGCACAGACATCCATTCTATGGCTTCTATCTTCTGGGCTTGTAGCTGCAATCCACTGGAGTTGATAATGAATCCCAGATATTCCAATTCTTTCTTAAAGAAGTGACACTTTCTCATATTAATCTTCAGGTTAGCCACAGAAAGTCGCTTAAATACTTTTTCCAAGTGGTGTAGGTGTTCAGTAAACATCCTACACGAACACAATTTATATCGTCCAGGTATACTAGGATGCATGACAACTTCAAGTCACTCAATATTGCATCCATGGCCCTCTGAACCGTTGCAGGCGCATTACATAGACCATTGGCATCCTCATCAGTTGGTATAGCCCCTGCGCGGTAATAATCGCACATTTTTCCTGGTCTTCCTTTAGCAAGTCGATCTGCCAATATCCCAAAATCAGATCCATTGTGGAAAAATACTTCGCTTCTCCCAATTGATCTAGTATATTTTCAATCCTCAGTAGGGGAAAAAAATCCTTCTTTGTAATTTTATTCAGCTTTTGGTAGTCAATAACCACCTGGTTGGAGTCATCTTTTTTCTTCACGATCAGAATTAGACTCGCCCAGGAACTTGATGATATAACTCTAAGCTCATGCTTCACTAGTTTGCTGATTTCATCTTTCACTACCACTTTAGGGGCTTTTGATTGTCAGATTTGTCTCATCCTGATCAGCAAATTTTCCCCAGTGTCAATCTTGTGGATCACGTTTCTGGCGCATCACAAATTGTGGTCATCCTGAGCAAACACTTCCTGATACTTTTCAAATAGTTTGAGCACATCCTCTTGCTGGCCTTCTGACAGATCAGCGAGCTGCTCTCAAACAACCAATAGTTTGATGCTTTTGGTTACCCCAGCCAGTAATCCCATCTCGTCGAGAGTCCCAAAATCATGGAATCTTCTTAATTCAGCCATTGGGATCAGATGAACAAATGCAATGATCTAATTTCTCTTTATCTTCATCGGGTTTTCACTTAAATTCTTTAGGAGAACTCAAATTTCTCCATGGACCAGCATTATTATCCCAGGAGCCACTAAAGGCTCCACTCTGGACTTCTTCCAGGGGCTTCTGACCTTCCCATAAAACAGCTCAGGAATCTTCAATGGCACCCCATGTTGACTATCATCTGCAATCCAGTCAGTATGGTCCTCTCATTCTTGATCCTCAGTGGAATTCCTTGGTTCTCTAGATTTCTACCAGCATTTCATGTCGCTTCCTAACAACTAATTTACCAAATTGGGACAATGCCATCATTGTATATTAGATTGATGAAGTTATTTCTCCAATTCATCAGAGCTTCACCATCCTTCTGATATATCAATGATAACGTCTGACCCAATATGGTCAACATATTATCCTCAAAGTTACATTTAACTCTGTATTTGCATAGAAACTGCGTTTCAATCAGAATGTCATAGTTTTGTTTGGCCAAAAATATTGCTGGCGCAGATACCACCAACAACCTGAATCATAGTGGCAAAGCGCTATACGCTCCACATGATATTGTGATATTTGGCCCAGCTGTTTCATATTTCTTCTTATGTTCCAAGTTTGGTTAAATCTTTATCCTCTTTACCAGCTTGGTCAAGACAATATTGATGGGCACTCCACTGTTGACAATCGCCCTCACTCTTACTAAATTCACATGAATGTCTATATATGTACACTCAGAGTATTGCAATATAGTTTTACTGAGTGAATAGCGGCGTTATTTGCTGAGTCAAGTGTGTGAATAATTTGCGCTGATAAATAAGGAAATGATCCCTTTATCGTGCTGAGGGGGATTGACAAATTAGCCTCTTCTAATCAGACTTCAGATAATTCTTCAGGATTCTCAGTGGTTTGAATCTTGTCCACCAGTTGTTAGCCTACAGCCAAGCAACTTATTTGTTTATCTTGGGGTCAATTATCTTCACCCTGGCTCTGGTCACTGCATTTACATCCAGATTGACCACTTGATACAGTTGATCCTGCTTGCCAAATACAAACAGATCGTTAATATCAATTTTCTCGCTCATAATTTCAGGAGGAACAGGCTTCTCCGCAGATCTAGACTGTTCCCCATTTGGGCCGTGGGCCCTTTTCCCAATTCCTTGGTGGATGCTGACTCTTTCTCCTGGACCACGTTGATCTGATCCTTTGGCTCTTACAGTGCACAGCGAAGTGTCCTTTTCCACACATTGATAGCAGACCTTTTCCTTCTTATTCAACCATCTGAATTCTTTGGGCTTATTTCACAGCACAGTCTGATTTGTTGTCTCTTTAACTCCTTCATTTCCTTTTGTGGGATTCATATTGCGTACTGGATTGGATTTAAAGCATCTATTTGAGCATCAAATGTCGCTCTCAAAATCTTTAAATTATCTACTATTTGTGAGGTAGTTAATTCTGTCATGAACATGGAAGACATCATGCGATGCAAATTGCAATAGGGACAAAGGGCCGCTTGCAAGGCGATTCTGGCATCAAAGTCATATAATACTTTTGCTCTGACCAGGATCTGCGACTCCTGGTAAAACTGATCCGCGAAGCTAGCTAGAGACTCATCTTTATGGAACTGGATTCCCATAAATTCCTGTTTTCACTTCAACATGCGCGTTGGACTCCTGAACTTTTTCATGATGGCCGCCTTTGCCTCAGCATACAACCAGCTGTCTCTCTCCAGGTGAGGCAACACTAAGTTCTGACAGTCAGTGTCTAGGCAAATCATGACCGTCAACGCCTTTTGACAATCCCCATAGCCAAAGATGGTCATGTCAAACAGCCGGAAAAACGCTTGGGGTGTTATCCTAATGGAATGTTGGCAATTTTGGCGTTGCCTTAAGTTCCTATGAATTATTTCAGACGATTCTCTTGGTTTGGCCACTTGGCTAACTAGAGGAGTGACTTCGGGCATTATATCCAAAATGGCAGCAAAAGTGGGTCATGTTCCTTAGGGTATTTGACTTACCAAGTATCATGCGAGGACTTCTTTCTTCAGCATCTCTTGCCATATCCAGCTCGCAAGCACATTTATGAGCTTTAAGTTCCTCCACTTGTTTAATTAGTCGCTCTATATCCACACCAAAATTTCTCAAATGAATGTGATCCACTTCTCGCTCATATTTCAAATATAAGACCTCTCGAATGAGGTCCCCTTCTTTCTTCTTCAACAAAGTTACTTTCCCAAGTCTTACGTACCCAAAGCTTGCAAGATTTATTAACCTTTACTCCACCTTGGCGACTTGTTCTTCCAAGGCCACAAATTCCCAATGATCCGCTGAGTTTAGGGCATTCTGGTTCACAGTGGCTAACTCAGTCCACAGTTTGTGTAACTCATCTTTGCATGACATTCTTATAAACTAACTCAACTACACCTGTAGTGAGCACCAACTTGTAAAAATAAACTTACCTAGTTATTATTGGTAACAGCCTTAGTAACCTTTTTACTGCACAGGTTCAGTTTCCTTATGCACTTTGTTGCATTTTATAGTATAATAGATTATTAAATAAAATTATTTTGAGGCACGCCGACCAGGTGATGGACATTGCTGAGCACTACCAAAAGAAAAACCATACTAAAAGTTGAAACAACATGGCTGAGGCCCTGCTAATGATGAAAAAAACTGAGAGCTAGTCACCAACCAAGTTAGAAGTGAGAAACACTAACTGACCATGGCGGAGGGAGAGGGGGGACCAGGAGGCCAAGCAAGCTCATCTGGGTCCGATAGGCTGCGGCACAAAGCAGGGAGCAAGGGAATAGGCGCATCTTGGGAGTGGGGGTCCAGGAAGGGGAGTGGGGCTGGCCAAGGGATACCTTTTTTGAGGCAGTCTGAAAGATAAGTGGCAAGGGACTTCTCACATCTAAGGAGGATGTCGCGCAAGGTGGAACCTACTTCTTTAACTTTGGGGGTGAGGCGGGTCCTCATGTTAAACTTAGACTGTTGCGCCAAAGCTTTGAGATTGTTGTTGGCACGGTGGAAAGGGTGGAGGACTTCTCGTTTTTGTGGGAGGGTCAGCGCGGGGTCCATGGGAGGGGGGACAAGGCCTTTTGATAAAACCTCGATGGCCAAACTTGCAGCATTTTGGAGCGTTATATCAGTCGGGGAGATAAGTATCTCTTCAAATAGCTGATGGTCAGATTGGAATATGGGGGCACCTGGGCGAGGCGCATAGTAGCGAGGGGGGAGCTGGGCCACATAGTCAGCACTGATTCACTCTTCAAAGCAAGGAGGGCTGACCGATTCAGATACAGACTTACTTGATCCATTGACTTCATTAAAAGAATTCCAGGGATTTTGGTTTATGATAATTAAATCAGGAGAATGTATTGGCATGGGGAAGCATGGCTTGGGATAAAGAAAATGTGGCTTAGAATTAACTGGAGTCCAGTAGGACCCCTGATTGGTTGGTTGAGGAGAAGTGGCTTGAGGACACTGCTCCTGATTGGCTGGGGCAGGCCCAGCTGCAGATTCTGGCTCTTTGATAGGAGGGGGAGGAAATCGCCCCTGGGGAATAAAGTAATCGGGTCAGTGATTGGGTCATCATGCAAAGAGTTGGGTGCATTGGCCGCAGCTTGGGAGTTGGAGGGGCAGCGCCATTTTGAATGGTCTAGTTCGAGACAAGTAGGGCAGATGGTGCGCCCTCCATCTACGCAAGCCCAGAAAGAATGGTGTGGGGCAGAGGGAATGATGGTGCGAGGGGGAATCGAGAGGGCCACCTCCAGGGAAGTGGGATGTATGGTTGTGAAGGCCCAAGGGCCTGCAAGGCGGGAGGCTCCCATGGGAACCACAAATTGGAGGTTGGGATCCGAACCATATACCAACAAGCTGGTCGACAGTTCATTATATGTGTGTGTGTGTGTGTGTGTGTGTGTGTGTGTGTGTGTGTGTGTGTGTGTGTGTGTGTGTGTGTGTGTGTGTGTGTGTGTGTGTGTGTGTGTGTGTGTGTGTGTGTGTGTGTGTGTGTGTGTGTGTGTGTGTGTGTGTGTGTGTGTGTGTGTGTAGTGTGTGTGTGTGTGTGTGTGTGTGTGTGTGTGTGTGTGTGTGTGTGTGTGTGTGTGTGTGTGTGTGTGTGTGTGTGTGTGTGTGTGTGTGTGTGTGTGTGTGTGTGTGTGTGTGTGTGTGTGTGTGTGTGTGTGTGTGTGTGTGTGTGTGTGTGTGTGTGTGTGTGTGTTAATATTGGGGGGTAGGTGGGTAGGGAGGCCTGCAAACTGAACCACTAGAGTGGTATCAGTAGGCAACCTGGTTCGAGTGGTAGGGATGGGTCACTCCTGTTACACCAGGGGAATGGTGGCTGTGACAACTGCATCAGCTTCACATGAGAAACCAAGGTCAAAATACCCCTTGAAGGGGCAGAAGTCGATGAAGCCAGCAGGAATCAAAAGATCCTGGGCAAGTTCAACGATAGGGCTGTCAGAATACAGGAACAACTTGCCATATTCAACCCAGAGGCTGAAACACATGGTGCTCTGAGGGAGTATGAGGGGGCAATGGGGAATTGCCTGAGTGCGGGTGAGGTGTAAAGCTAGGTCTTTAGGTGGGACAAAGTGACTGGTCGAGTTGGGGGGCTAGCAGAACCAGCCCATGAACATTTTGGCAGAGGCCAAAAACATTAGGAGGGGGCAGCGGGCATCGAGCTCATTGACATAGGGGACCAGAGAGGGTCGATGACAAGTGGAGTTGTGTTTTTTATAAATTAATCGATCATGATTAGACCAAAAAGTGGGCAAATCAAGAGAAAGAAAAATAGTATAATAGATTATTGTTCAATAATAGTATGATGACTATTATTTGTAGCTGAGTATGAGTTCTTATATCTCAGCCCAATGCTCAGCCAGTATTCACAATTAAATACTTAAGATGTTGTGATCTAGGGATTCTTTCCCTCATTCTGTCCAACCTGATTTTTGCTGAGATTCCCTGGTAACAGTCTCTATGGTCCAACCCACAGTTGGCAGCAATCCTCAATTGTGTCTCCTTCTTCTCTAGATCCCCACTTAAATCTTTACTCTTTTCTCTAGGAGTCTTCTAATTATCGCACACAGCAATGATATCCTCGAGAAGAATAGCACAATGGAAGCTGATGATAGTTTACTTCTTAAACTATATACCGGATAAATAACTTAGAACTATATAACTCTGTTCTTGTAATTGCTGTTTTTTTATTATAGTATATCCTAAGAAATTTATTTTGGGGATTCAGTTGTATAACCCTCAGTTGACATCTCTTCTATGAAATGACAGCCATTGCCATTAAATCACCCATCCTCATCTCAGCAGCAATGGTCTTCCCATCCTAGCTAGGATTCTGTCATTGGACATCCTTGAGACTAAACAGAAAGAGTCATAAAATGTGTCCCTAACGTTTCCTCTTGATCCAAGCGAACCAACCATATTGGCTAGCGACCTGCTTAGGTAATGGGACTTATTACCCACTAAGGCAGGTCACACACCAACCAATAGATTCGCTAGTTGCAGGCAGCATCACTCGCCTCACAACTTTGCTATTCATTCCCAATCAATTGGTGATGAAAGCCAACCGAACCCAATTGGTACATCTGATATTTATCACAATCAGATGCCCCTATTTCGTTGGCAACTCTACCTGATGAGATCTTTAGTATCTGTCCAGATTGATCCCTGACAGATATGACCAGGCGAATATCCCAAAATCCCCCAAACGTAGTTCCTCCAAAACTTGGGCCAACTGATTTCCAATTCACTTCGGCTTAGGGAATTTTCCCCTAGCTATTCCTGGTAATCTAGCAGGCTGGGAATATGGGCAAAAATCCCAACAAAGTGTAACTAGTACATTAAAACTTCCCACTCACAGCCACTGTCATCAGTAGAACATGAAGTCCAAGTTTATCTGGACATTAATTGTGCTTCTCTTTAGGAGAAGTTTTTCAGGGACATACGCATACACTTCCCAGAAGTAATGTTCATAGCAACGCACACAAAGACCTGCGGTTGGGCGGCTCTTGGGTTAAAAACAACAAATGCAGCAGACAAAGCTGCATGGTGCATGTGGTGGTCGACCTCCCAGAGGGTCAACAGTTGTGGTCGAAACCAAGTGCATGTGATGGACATAGTTGATTCAAATTTTTGTGAGTTTTATTTTCCTCCCTACGACCATCAAGAGTGAAGTCCTTGAGAGTCATCTCAAAGCAGGACTCCATAACTAAGGGTAAATCAGATCCTTCAAAATGCAAAATTTTTTATTGATGCCTGAACTCAGCACAGGTAAGGCGATAGTGGTGATCACCTCATTCTCAGGGTAGTGGTGGACTTGACTCAGATCCCACACACCATGAAACTCACCATCAATGAACAACTGACTCAAATGTTCTGAGTAATAGTTGACAGCACACCACCCATATGCTCTCAGTATAGGGCGTTTGGACACAAGATACACAACTGTATCACCAGATAGGGAACTACCCCAATGAAGATTTTTGGAAGCAATGGGGTAAGGGAAAAACGGGCTACAGTAGACTATAATGTAGCATTACCATGGGGCGAACAGAGATACTATATTTAGGTAAAACCTGTGTCCCCACAAGAACAAAAAAAGCAAAACAGCAACACTGAGCACAGGCCAAGGCAGTGGCCATGGCGGCCTCCGCCATCCCCCCCCCCCCCCCCCCCTCTCAGATCTAAACCGATCAAGCCAAAGTTTTCATTTCAATGGGATTACAATAGCTCAACCAATCAGATGTGTGGACCCAGCCCTCAAACCTGCAATATGTGCATGACACGCCCCCACTAGATTCATGCACAACAAATGCAAGCAGATTTCCAATCTGGATATTGCAGAGTTTTTGAAGAAGAAATGATGGAAAAGCCTGATGATGCACCACAAAACCTCAATTATGCTAAAAAATTACAAAGAAAAAATAACAATAAGGCAAGAAAACAATGCTTAAGTTTCCATCAAGTAGAATAACTATGCACTTAACAATACGTCATCCTCAAACACTCACTAAAAGATATAGTTGGCTGAGAGTGCGTGGCAGCAAGGAGCGGCAGAGCAGGAGGGGCCCTCCCCTCACTTCTAAGGAGTGATGGGGGTATCCTTCAAAATAGGGACGCTGAACATTGCTTGACTCAAGGCCTCGCCATCCTGGGCTAAAAAACTGAGCTTACTAAAAATAATTTACCTGTGGACATCTGGAAATCCAGTAAACCCATTGTCTGCAAGGTGCCAAGGACACATGGGCAACCATGCTACTCCCCTCACAATCCTTTTGGTCCCCGCACTGTGGGGTGCTGATATGGGCAAACCACAATTTTGTATTTTTAGAAAAAACAATACATCTTGATGAATGTGTGCTCATCATGACCATTTAATGGGAAGCCAAAGTGCAAACAATATTTAACATATATACGACCTGTGCACGAATTTTTGGAAATTCATCCTGGACGTGGCCTCCCTTCCCCTCCCATCCAAATCCTTTGTGGTCAGCGACCTAAACTGTTGGGACAATTCAACCACAGATTGTTGACCAGCGCACATAATCCACCAAAGGGGAATATCAAATTTTGGGTAATGAAAGCTAATTTAGGCCACTTCAATACCTTCCCTAAGGAGACACTACTACTACACAACATGTAACGTCCACATGTAGACAATGGGCAGTTGATGTCTATGTCCCATATAGGCTTTATTCTGGTACCGATGGACTTTTACTCCTAGATATCACAATTTGAAATGACAAAGATAGATTTTTCAGACCATAGGATGGTCTCAGTGATATTCACTCTGTTGAGTCTGGTGCAACAGGCACCTAAATGGAGTGAACTTCACCCAGCCGATCTCAAGATATCTTAATTATCAAGTTGGGCGCTGCTACATCAACACTGGAGTTTACAACTCCATTCTGTGTGGAACCACTATCAACCTAGTCAAAGACCAAAATGCTGAAATTTCCCAAGCATGCCACATTTTTTTTTTGCAGCTCTCTAGGGCTGCCTTGGCAGTCATCAAATGTACTTTGGTGGAGGTGGACCACTTAAGGATAATGTCCCAAGACAGGGTACAAACCTGCTTGGGGCTTCAAATGGGCCTAAGTGTCAGCACAGCTTAATGCACTGATCATAAAACACAAACACCACGTTTGTGTACAGTTCAAAGCAAAAAACTTTACCATGGGCGAAAAATGCTCCGCATATTTTTTCTACCAATTTTCCTCACCATTCCAAACCTGGCCCGTACACAGGGAATTCGCTCATAAAAATTCCATTTCAGAAACGCTGGCAGAAGTATCAACCAAGGTTCAAAATTATTATTCCGAGTTATACAGAGATAACCCAGTTGATCAAAATTAAATAGATGAATTTCTAGCTGGCGCACACATACGCACCATTTCCTGTTAACTGGTATCTTGAATCTAATAATACGAGATGAACTCTGGTACACCATTTGTGATGCACCAAACAGGAAAAGCCACGGTTCATATGGGATTCCAGAGTATTATAAGAAATGTTACAAATATTAGCCCCCCTAACGTTATTCTCTTTAACAAGTGTCTCTTAGAGACATGCCTCTCCCAGGGGGACAAGAGGCTTACATGATAACATTGTTTAAGAAGGTGATAAGCTGGACTTAGCAAACTGGCGCCCTAGTTCCCTCACTAACACTGATACTAAAATATTAACAAAGATAATGGCTAACCGATTAGGGGTCGTTGCATCTGAGTTTTTATCACCAGAGTAAATTTGCTTTATTCCCAAAAGGTCAATTTTGGACAACATACATAAATTAGCTAATGTAGTTAATCCTCTTTGTCATTGGGGCGCTTGTTTTTTTTGACTAAAGAAAAGCATATGATAGGGTAATGGGGATACCTCAGGACATGCCTTCACCAGTTTCACCTTCCCCCAAGATTTATCAGTTTGGTAATGATGCTTACTAAGTTAGCTACAATGGCAATACGAGTACCAGGTTTCCTCACTGATGAGGTGCGGCCTCAGAGGGGCCTTCGCCAAGGAGACCCTCTGAGCCCACTTTTATGCAATTTTAGCCTTGAATATTTATCCGCAATGTAAATGCACGCCTTACTGGTGTACAAGTGCAAAGCCAAGCACCAGTTAAGATGCTTGCATTTGCAGATGACTGTGTGGTTGGGAAATCCAGCAACCAGGATGCATGCACACTGGAGTCTGCAATCTGGGGAGACTCCAAGGCTAGTAGAGCAGCACTCAACACATCCAAAACCGAAATCATCCTTCTTGGTAGATACCAAATACATTGGTCCCCTGCACCCCTTAATCAGAGAGACCCAATAGTTCAGTCTATCATCAGATTACCCAGGTAACCACCCCAAAGCACCAATCTCGTGATAACTTTTGTGTCCAGGTCCACTAAGGGCCCAGTGCGCCAACTGGGAGTATGGATAAAAGGTGGGTGGATATGTTGTTCAATAATGGAATACAACATACTAGCTAACATAACAAAGCATATTGAATCAGTAAGGGGTCAACAAACCAGCTTAACAGGTATAGTAGTGCTTTCAATACTATGCTACTATCAAAAGTAAGGTTTGCAGCCCATGCCATCACTTTCTACCCGTCTTTTTTACTTCGCTATATGCCCTCTTACAAGAGTTGCTTTTGCTAGGTCGATCCCCCTGTGCAACTAGAAGTCCTTCATGGTCCACACCAAAGCGGGGGAATAGGTTTACTTAACCACGTGGACCAGGCATCCACAATTCTGGGTAAATGGATTGCTTCAGTAACCAACCCCTCACTCCCAACCAAACACTGGTCACGAGCACCATGATACAACTTTGCCAGTGCAATTGGCCTCCGCAACCACAATACCCCAACTCTCTTCTCACATATATGGCAAACCACTCATCTGCAGCAGGCCCGCACAGGACCCCTGCCCTTTTTAAACGGATTTTAATTAACATGAGGGGTGCAGAATGGAAGCTCACTATCAGCTGATATACCCCATAGAGGGGGCGTCCTAAACCTCAATTCAAACAGGAAGTCCATGGGCAAGCCGTTATGAACAATTTTGTACCCAAGAGGTCCACTACCATGGCCAGAGTGGACTATCTGGACATGTTGGGCATCCCATACTCCCCAGAAACCCAGAAAGTCATATGGAAATACACTCTTCACCCTCTTCTACAGCCACAAGTATTATCCCATGTGTGGCGTTGCTTGAAATGGGTATATCATACCACAGAAAGATCCAACGCACACTCCTCATGTGTTGTGTATGACCAGCATGGTACTTTGGTCCACCATCTGGAAGAGTGCTCACCTTCAAAAGCAATTTGGCGCGAGGTTCAGCGTCATTTCCACTGGAGAAAACACAGACCTTCCGCCTCTCCAGGAACATCTTCGCCTTGCCTTTGGAGTCCCTTATACAATACTCCCTCTAAGCCTTAGTGGCTGCAATTGCTATGTGGACTATACACACGGTTGACCTGGATGCCATCTCAGGTTAGACTCCCACCCTCCAAGAGACTGTGTGCCAATTCCAGTCAGACCTTATGGACCACTTCCAAGCCTGGTTGTTTGGATATATACCACCCCATCAAAGACAATTGGTTCTATCCTGGTTCCCAGTATGGTTCATCACATCAGACCTCTTTCATACGTGCTCAATAGTGGCGCAAGCCACTACTCACTATACCCCTCTTCCTTTAAGTGGCGTTCCCGCTGGCAACAGGAGATAGCATTAGCTTCTCTGGGGTGCCTAGAGTAATATTAGTTCTTTTAGTAGTTATATCAGAAGTGTCCATCTCATGATTGGCCTTCCCCAAATATATGGATAGATGGTCGGTCAAGCCTGATAACAACAACTTCTCCACTTGACCAAACATCAGGTAACAAAGATTTTTGAGGGGTCAACTGCTTATTGAGAGGTGAGGCTTTTGGCCTAGAACACTGCTGATATCTATTCAAGAACTTCTGTGCACTTGTTTGATAAGGTAACCCTTAATGGGGTCTTTTAGAGTGTAAGCATCAGTAGAGGTCTTCTCAATGATCTCAAATGACCCTTACTGTATATTTAAACTTACTGGTGCATCCAAACCCAGGGTTATCATAGTACAGAACAAGTTCTACTACAGTAAGATGAGGTAGCAGCCGCTGATCTGCATTATCTTTTTTCTAGGATAAGGTTTTTTGAGCCAGCGCATTGGAGTATGCCTCACTTTGTAGTTGGATTAAAGTACATGTTGGGATTCATACCTGAATTGGAGATTTGTATGAGTTGTAAAACAGGATTGAAACATGAACTGAAGTTTTGGATGAACTGAATGATGGGTTTTGAACCTGAACTGTCCAAAAAGTCACAACCATTATTGAGGATAATCTACAACGAAATTCCAGCCATAAAATAAGGGTTCACTCCCAATCTATTAGGCAAATGAATCCCAGTTAGGAAATGAAAATTAAATCTTGGCTTCATATGCATGAGGATTGACTGAGACACAGGCCTGATTCCCATATATTGTGAAACCTAAGCCAATAAACTTTACTTTCTTCTTTTCTCAAATTTAAGTTATAATTGGTTTATTATATTTAAAATTGCCTAACTAGACTAAGTATCTGCTATAAGACTTCTTGACCAAAAGATGCACAAAAGGTATTATTTAACACCCTTTAGCTTTTGATCCCTGGCTAGAAAATTATCAATGTATACTTGGTAACACACCCATTCTTGACCATACGCACCAGCATTTTCAGATATCTCATTCGCATCATGGCTTTTTGTCCTAATCAAGAGTAAAAAATTTGGATGCAGCGCTGTTTATTTTCCATAAAGTAACGCGAAGGGTGAATGTCCCGTGGCCATGTAATAGGATAAGTTCTAAGAGAAAATAGTAGAAGGCGAAATGGTCCACTGAACACTTTTGCGTCTTTATCTTACACATTTTCCCATTAGAGTACCATTCACTAATTCCATGGAACCATTTCTTTTAGGGTGGTAAGGCGTAAACAATACCCGTGCATCACATTATAAGTCATTGAGTTCAGAAATCATCTGAGAAGTGAAATTAATCACATTATCCATCAGTAAAAACTGAGGGCACACATGTTGATATATGATATCTTCCAATATGAATCTAGTTGTGGTAGCGGCGCTTACGTCTCAAACTGCTTTAGTTTACACCCACTTCACGAGGTTATCTATGGCCACAATTTGTATTTAAATTGTGCTGAAGTGTTTGCCAGAGGGCATCTACATCAATCAAAACTGTAGCCAAGTAAAGTTGACTTTTTCTAAAAGATAAGACGTTGCTTTCTTGTAAGCCCATCCAACCTGTCACTCTCTACATCTTCAGAAGGTCTCTCAAACTTCTAAATTTAAGGATATAAAATAATGGTGTTTTTTAACAATTCAAACGTTTTCTTGAACCCTCCATGTCCTGTCGCCTTATGGGCCTTAATAATAATATCAGTCCGCTATGATGGCTGGGGTATTCAAAATCATTGCTCGTTGTGGATCTTAAACAGCAGATCATTTCCAACAACTGTATTCATTTTTAATTTATTATAAAGTTCTTGCCACTTCCTCAGTTCATTGTCATATTGTCAATTTAGCATTTTTTCAAATAGTGTTTGGCCACTTAGCCACTAAGGCTACTTTATGAAGTTTGGATAACCTATCAGCATTTTAATGTTTTATGCATGGTAGTGCTGGATTTCAAAAGCATAATCCTGCAATTTCAAGGCCCAGTGGGGTAACCATCCTTCAGACTCTTTTGATTTTTGTAACCTGAGGAGGATGCGTGTTTAGTTACCACAATAAAATGATCTCCATGAATGTAAACCCAGAATTTCTATAAGCATACTTAGCTGCTAAACACTCCTTCTCAGTTATAGTATAATAATTTCATTAATATCTCTCGTCTGACTGATTTAGGCCACTAGGTGTTCAATTCCTTTTTAATCCAGTTGAGATAACACAGCACCAATGGTTGTGAGAGATGTGTCCTTTTTGACAATAAATGGTTTTTTAAAATTGAGGTATAATAACAGGGGCGTTTGGGTAAGTTAAAACCTGAGCTTATCAAAGGCGAGCTGATATTTTACGTTCAATAAAAAAGATATTCATTTCTTGAGAAGATGAAATAAAGGTTCACCTATTTTGTTGAAGCTTCATATAAACCAACGATTATGGCCAATCATTTAAGGAATACCAGAATGTTGGACTTGCTAATCAGCTACACTATATGTTCAATCAATTCAATATTTGTTGGCTGGAGCCACAAGCCATGGTTATTAAAGGCAAACCCCAGATATTCATCTGTGCATGGAAAAAATCTACTTACGAGGCTTGATCTTGAGATCAGTCTTGGAAAGCCAGTGGAAAACTTCTTCCAAATGGTGAATATGATCCCTAAACATTCTGGAAAATATTGATAACGTTAAATTAATTAGGACGCAGGAAATGTTTAAATCACCCAGTTTACTATCCATAGCCCTCTGAAAGGTCACAGGGGCGTTGCACTGCCCTTGCAGCATTCTGGTGGGTTTTTAAAGACCCTGAGCCGTGATCATGGCGTATTTTCATGCTCCTCTTTAGTCAGATCAATATCTCATTATCCAAAAATTAGATCCATCGCATAGAAATAAAAGTGCTCTTCTCATGTGGTCCAGTGCATCATTGATCTGTAGTAAAAGGTAAGAATTCTTTTTGGTAATACTGTTGAGTTTGCAGTAGTTAATTACCACCATAATAGAGCCACCTTTTTTCTTATTGATTAGTTCTGTGGAGGCCCAAAGACTCTTAGAGGGCAATAACATCCCCATGATGTACAAGTTAATTTATTTTGGCGTTGATAACTCATCTGCCGCTTTAGAACGCCTAATTGGAAGAAGGCAAATTGGAGGATGATTTCCATTATCATACGATGTAACACAAGTTGTGAAAAACACAAAACGCAGTCATCTTTCTCAAATATAAAACTGTATTTCTCATTAAGAGTCAGTGCTTGATCCTTTTCTGTCTCAGTCAAACTTGATAGTTTTTCCAAGGGATTATAGCTCAAAAAGATTGCTCACAGTTGTCACTAACCTTAATTCATTAAGGTGTCCAACGCATGTATGATATGGACTTCTTCGACAGGAAGGAGATGTAAAAATGCAATGAATTGATGTTTATGAATCTGCATGGGATATGCATAGAGATTGGCTAGATTTATTTATAATTCACTATAGTCAGGCAAGATAATCCCTGGAGTAGTGACTGGTTCAGATTTAGATCAATTTAAAAGGAGAAACTTTTCACCTTAGAGCCCCAAGGAAAGTTTTAAGTTGATTTCAGTCCTCAAAATAATTTGGTGACCTTCTGGAATGGTCAGGCTACAGTTGGAGTCTAGCGATATACCTTTATGTTCCACAATATGACCAGGTAAGAGAAGTGAATGGCCACATAGCTGTTTATACTCAATAGGCACCAGTCAATCCTCAAAATCAGGAATACTACTCCTTGATGTTTAGTAGTGAAGATCCAATACTTCTAGTTATAAAATATAGGAAGTATGTGTCCCATAATCTAAAGCTTATTTCTTTAAATCCAGGTTTGATAAAATGAGTTCTCATAATATAGGTTTCAAGTAAGGAAGTCATACTGCTGATTTAAAAAAACAATGCAGAAGAAGATAAAACTAAGGAACCAAACTGCAGTGATATAGCATTGTAAGCTTCTTCTGATGTAGTGGTATGAGGTTCTGACATACCTTACACTTTCTGACGATTTAGGTCTGGCGCGAAGCCATATCTCTTAATAAACTTGTATACACAATATTCTTTGGGGCTCAAATATCTATAGTCGCTCTGACCTTTACCTTGTTTACTTTAACATCAATTTAAGTGCACATGGAGAAGTAAACATTAGAAGCATTAAATATGTGAATCTCCAATGTATCTGATGGTCTAAACAATTCTTAATCTTCTCACCGAGTTGAGGACTAGACATCTGTAGAACTTCAATAGGTATCACCTCTTAACCCCTGCTGTTTGAGGATGTCACTAGAGTCAAATGATATCTCTTGTTTCTCCAGTTTTACATACAGTGTCAATACTATTTCTGTGCCAACTCGCTTTTTTTCCTTACAGGAGCAACCTGGATTAGCGACTACATTGTCAACGCATATTTTGCTGATCTACTAGAAGTAGCATGTAATTCACGGTCTTCTTCTGGATATGAGGTGAGCTTTGAGATTAATTCATACATAGTATCTTTTGGAATGGGGTGGGTAGACAGTTTCTGGCTTACTATGCCCTTCTATTTCCTAAATATTTTTCATACAACTTTTTACTGGTTGATCTTGGGTCTGGAACTTAATTTAAGCAGTGATTTGCATAGTTACCCAATTCCTTACAATAAAGACAAGTGACCTGGGAAAGGTCAGATCAATCAAAACAAGGGGACAGAGAGACAAGATAATTTTTTGTTTAATGGATACCCACAAGTTTCAGTTTAAGAGGCTCTGGTTGAATTTTGGCTTGGCGCTTTAAAAGTACTGCACAATGATGGAGATTTTTCACCATAAAGATTATATGTTTCTTGGGACCATCTAGTACTAAAAAAAAAAAAAAAAGATTATATGTTTCTCATCATTAATATGGGTAGTTAGACCATATACAATTCCTTTAGGGCTTACAGACGTGGCGGAAAGCAATATGGGCATGAAAATTATTTATAGCGTTAGTCCTAAATAGCCTCTGCGCATCCAAATTAAAACGTTCATTGAAAGTTTGAATAGATTCGTCTTGTTTAAGCAAATAAATAGGCTTTTCATATCCTTTTTTGTCATCTTTTTTCACCCCAAATTCCTTGATAATAAGGTCTATAGCATTAAGGTAAGACACGCTGCCTTTTTAATTTTGGGTATAACTATCTCCTGACTATCATAGTTTAAGTCATTTGTTACTGCTGCGAGCTTAGTGGTCTAGATGCTCTATCCATGGTAATTTTGAAGAAGGTGATAAAATTGTGCATATTCACATCTTTGTTGAGCTTAGGTAGACTAATGGGGCCAACCAGTAATTGCTTTTTATGAAGCTTACCTGAGTGCCTGGACATGATCCTTCTTGCCCTCTAAAATCACTAGCTACAGGAAAGGCGAGACATGATGTGGATAGGTTATATCCTTAAAGTGACCAGAAGCACCAAAAATCATAATAGAAGGGCTGACCTCCGGTTTTTATCAAGTCAGGTTATAGAGAATCTTGACTCAGTCTACATCGCATATTTCACACTGAATAACCAGCTTAAATTAACTCAGAAAATCAAAAAACGGTGACGTTCCAAAGCAACGTATCTTTCATTATAATCACAAGTTGATTTCTGGCCTGAAAGTCTTTCTTCAGGTTGCTGTTTGCGCTCACTAAAGTCTTAACAGCGTTCTCCTGAATTTTGAATTTTTTTTAAATAAGGAGTCAAGCTCCTTATATAATTTGGTAACAGAAAGGACAGCTTATTCATGTCTTCCACTAGATTCCTCACTTGTTAATCATGGCAAATTAAGATATCTGATAGTCAGCCAAAAATGAGTTTTACTTCTGCTCATACTTAACAAATCTCAGCAGAATAATTGGCAGTGCCACAGGGCCAATTTTTACTGCATCAACTGGTGGCGCTACCTCCACGTCAGAGGAATCAGCTACTAAGATCTTAAAGCTCATATTATTTTATTTGGACTTTAGAGGATAGGCGAAGTCCTCTATAGTGAGTACCACATGGCAAAATCTGCGCAGTGGCGTCATATTTACTGAGAACAGCTTATACACCTAAAAAGCACAAGGGACTGTTAGAGAACAGTAACCTTTGATTAAAACTAACCAAAATGGTATATACCGGAATAGGGCTTTTATTTTGATAACAAAAAGTAAACACCCTGTAGTATAAGATACTTCCAGAGACTCATGAGCTCATACAAGTAGTTTTATATAGTAAGCTTTCGCAGCTTAATCTTTATAAAAGATCTCCTTGTCATTAACCCCTCCTCAGATATGCTTGGTATACCAGCGTTCTCATTGGTGCTTCTATAACAACAATCAGCACTCCAAAATAGGTAGCTAAATTGTTTTATCTGGAATGGGCCAATTAACTGAAAGCTAGAGCTCAGAGTATTTTCCTCAAAAAGATATAATCCGCCAACTTATAAAATTACTAGAGGATAGCCCTGGTATTACTGATGACCCTATTACCAATATTTTACTCTGGAATGGTGGCGACTTGAAATAAATCTGCCAAACTGAAATTGAATCAATAATAGTATCAAGGCCACAGAATTGGAAGATGATAGATACATTAGAAGAGGATTGTGCCAGGTGGGATATAAGTGATCCACTGAGTAGAGGTTAATACTTTAGGCTACTAATTATAAAGTTTAGTGCCACGGGCATATTAACTAATAATCACCCAAATACACTACTACTTAATAGTTCCATTATAAAATTAAAATGCTAGGATTATGATATCTAGATGGTGTGTTAGACCCAATTACAACAGATAGTAAATGAGGACTATAGTTGTTGGGTGGTATGTAGGGGGACAAGTTTGACATTACTTTATATTGTCAATTGAGGAGGTAACAGAAATATTTAGAGGCTAAAGCTTTAAGCCAAATGAATTCATCATTATTAGCTTTATAGTAACTTTACAGGACTTTGAGGGAGGCATAGTCTAGATGCGTGGCGGCTCCGCCTTTTGGGTTGGGCACCAATAAAGCTAAAAAAAAGAGTGAGGCATAGCCTAACATATAATGCACTTTGGAGGGCAATTGGGGTTCATTTTATGCAATTCTTGGAAGGGGACATCTTGATAATTCGATGGTAGCTAATCTAGTATGATAAAATTTCACAGGGTAAGTATTGTGGCCAATGTAGAGGGCCTGTTAAATCTATTTCTCAAAGAGTTGAGATTTAAGTAGCAGTAGTCACTATACCATCCTATTGGTTGCAGGTCAATAGACTTTATAAAAACTTTAGTGTACCAAAAATTTGGTTATTTCTTGCACCACCAAACTGGAAGTTTTGTCTGCTGTCTAAGAAGATTGTTTTAGGACACCCATATTGGGCAATGATAGGATTATATAATAATGAGGTGGTATCTTAAGGAAAAGCTGTTGATAGATGATATGGACTCATTCCATTTAATAAGATTACTTACAGATTATGAGCAATAGATGGCAATTAGATGCTCTAGGTAGAGGTCCACAATATTAACTCTTGCTATATGTAAGCGCTTATAAGGAGAAACAACTTGATGTTAGGGTTGAAAAGTAAGGCTAGATTGACTTTTACATACTAGGCAAGACTCTAATGCATTATAAATGGAGATGAGCATCCCTTCCTAACAGACTGAGACTTGAGCCATTAATAAGCTTTTGAATCCCTCCATGGCCAACTTTCATATGCCCTTATAAGATAATATCTGTATAAAGAAAGGGACAAATAAATGATAAATCTTGGGTTGACACTAGCTTATAGAGGCGAATATCACAGATTTAGGTGTTTGACAGTGTTTAATAACTCTTTTTGGAATGATATGAGATCTTTTTATCATAGTTGAGGTGGCTTATAGTATTATAGAGTTGATCATCAGCTAGTTCAGTTAGAGTTATAATATGTAATTTGGACAAAAATAACATATTTTTGAATTGGGCCTGAGCGCAGGGATATGTATTAATTTTATTTTGAGCTTTAAAGCCCATAGTGAAAAAAGCCTTCTAGGATCTTACATCTGCTGAAGCCATTGCAATAGTCCCTGATAAGTAATTATGGTCAAGTGGGCCCCAAAATAAAAGGTTGGAAACGTTAATTTATTGTGGGGAAGGCCGACCATGGGATGGACACTTCCAAATATGACTCAGGACAGATATACTTAGTACCGGGGGAGGCACCCCAGAGAAGCGATGCTATCTCTTGTTGCCAGCGGGAACGCCACTTATGGGGAGGGGGAGGGAACGTGTGAAGGGGCCGTAGTCACTATTGCGCACGTGTGGAGGAAGGGGTCTGATTTGATGAACCAGACTGGGAACCAGGATGAGACCAGCTGTCAGTGATGCGGTGGGAGGTGTCCAAACATCCACGCTTGAAAGTGGTCCACCAAATGAGACCGGAATCTGTGGACAATTTCTGGGAGGGTGGGGGTGGAGCCTGCGATGGCATCCAAGACAATCGTGTGGATAGTCCACATGGCGATTGCAACCACCAGAGCACGGAGGGAGGGTGGAAGGGAGGAGGCCATTGATAGAGCAAACATATCTCTTGACAGACTGAAGGGATGTGTTTGATCCTGGCCCAGCAGACGTTGAACTTCGCGCCATATCACTTTAGAGGTGGGGCACTTCTCCAGGCGGTGGAACAGCGTTCCATACTGGCCGCACACGACACAGGATGAGTGTAAAGCGTTAGAGCGCTCAGCTGTAAGATACACCCACCTCAGGCAGCAACACACATGGGAGCGGACTTGAGGCTGCAACAGAGGGTGATGTGCATATTTCCAGATTGTTTTTTGGGTCTCAATGGAATAAGGGATGACCATCATGTCCAGGTAGTCCACCCTGGATAGGACAGGGGCCGAATGGGGATCACGCCATCATGGATGGGTAGCCCCTGTACCTCTTGTGTGAACTGAGGAGAGGGGCGGCCTCTTTGGGTTGTATGCCCGCTAATACGAATTCTCCACTCTGAGCTCTGCATGGAGAGTAGGATTCGTTTGTAGTGGGTTTTAGTCCAGTGAGGACCTGTGGCCGATGTGTATGATGCGAGGTATTTCATCAGGGAGTGGGGTTTGATGGATTGTTGAGGCTCAAGGCTCAGGAGAATTTGGAGCGGGCTGCGCGGGACCAGTGTTGGGATGGGAGTGTAGGAGCGGTGATGGCCGCGGTCCAGGTGCCCAGGATCTTGGCAGCATGGGCTTTGAAGTCAAGCAGGCCCATGCCACCATGATGATGCGGGCCAAACATGACCTCTAGCCGCACTGGTGGAGGGCGGCCTGACCAAAGCCATCCTTGCAGCAAGGCATACAAGGATTTGAAGAAGCTTGGGGAGAAGGGGATGGTGTGGGCTCTGAACCAGACTTTGGATAGGAGCATAGAGTTGGCTAAAACAACCTTGCCAGTAAGGGAAGTAGGATGGGCTCTGAGAGAAGCGATTTGCTTCGTCACGTTGTCCAGAATACGGCACTCCAATACTGCTGACGCATATCCGCCTGCCTCCATCCACACGCCCAGATGGTGCACCAGTCCTATGGTAGGACGTGGCATGAAGGGGAGCACCAGTGGAGCAGTGTGTGTTGAGTTAGTAAGGCGTGGATGTGGGCGGGCAGATGGGCCGGGTTGGGAACTAGTTGCTGAGCCCAGCAGTTCTGAAACCAACCAAGGAGGATGATTTCAGTTTTGGAGGCATTCAGTGCCACGTTGCTTACCCAGGAATATTCCTTGATGAGAGCTTCAAGCGCGCGTGCATATTGATTATTAGACACCCCAACCACACAATCATCTGCGAATGCCAATATCTTGACTGGGGTTTGGCCTGGCACATGGACTCCAGTGAGTTGGGCATTCACATTTCGCAATAGTGGGTCAAGGCTGAAGTTGTATAAGAGTGGGCTGAGGGGGTCCCCTTGTTGCAAGCCCCTTTGAGGGCGGACTACTTCTGTTAGGAAGTCTGGGCCACGCACTGCCATTGTCACAGATTCTGTGAGCAGCATTACCCAGTTTATGAAGCGGGGGGGTAGGCGGAATTGATGGAGGCAGGCCCTTAGGTATTCCCAGTTTACTCTATCATAGGCCTTTTGTTGGTCCAAGAATACCAGTGCCCCAGAGGCTGTGGACTGACATGCATTAGCCACAGAGTGCACGTTATTGCAAATCGACCTTCTGGGGATGAAACCAGATTTCTGGGGAGATGGTGGCAGTTGCTACAGTCTCTAACCGGTTAGCCATGATTTTTGTTAGAATTTTGGTGTCTGTGTTTGTTAGAGAAATGGGGCGCCAGTTGGCTAAGTCAAGCTTATCCCCTTTTTTGAATAGTGTGACAGTAAGGGCCTCATGTCCTCCTGGTAGGAGGCGTGTTTCCAACATGCTTTGGTTAAGTGAGGCAAGCAGAAGTGGGGATATATATTTGAAATATTTTTTGTAGAACTCATATGGAATGCCATCTGGGCCTGGGCATTTTCGGTTTGGTGCACCGCAAATGGCTGTCCATAATTTGTTTGGAGTAATTAAATTCATTATTTCTGGGTATTGAAAATGGTGCAGATATGAGCTCGGTCAAGAAATTTTGCCACTTCAGCCAGCTGAATTGGTTTGGCTCAGTACAACTCAGAGTAATATTTTTGCGTTTCAATTGCCACTTCGGCTGGTGTATCCACAATAGAATTATCCGATCTTCGCACCTGTGTGCAGGCCACACTCTGGTGTGGTGTGAAAATTTTTTAAAGAAATATGCGGTGCAATTGTCACCTTTTGTGATGCATGTAGCCCTGTATTGAACACAAAACTGATGTTTATATTGCCTTTTGAGTGCGTTGAGGTGGGCGGCTGCCTCCACCCACTTCTGGCCCCATGCAGGGCTATATCCTGTAGCTGGAATGTTGGACTCCAAGTGGGCCAATTCTGCCAGAGCGTGCAAGATAACCGTCGATGTGGCTTGTGAGCATCTGGAGGAGAGATGGCGAGAGTGGCAGATGGTGTCCTCTTTGAAAGTTGCCCATGTGGAAATGGGGTCCATGCAAAATGGAGCAACAAACTTTTTTGCCAAAGTTGCCTCTTCCACCCACGTGGAAAATCCTGGCGACGTGAGCTTGGGGGGGCGGATTTTGCACCAATGTGGGGCTTTAGCAACTGTGACAGGTAGGTGGTATGTTATTGAGACCAGTTGGTGGTTGGAGATTTCCATTTTTGTTGTTTTGAAGTGGGAGACGTGGGGTTGGAATTTTGCCGGCATTAGAATAAGGTCAATGCAGGTCATGGACCTTAATTGGCCATTGTGGATGTGGGGATACATCATGTTTTTGAGCAGCGGGGCATGTCATGGCACCGCATCCATTAACCCAAGGGTGGCCTTTAGAACGCGTAGTTCAATGTGACCCTGTGGGGCGTGGGGTGATGGAGGCCACCGGTCCATTGGTGAGGTTAGCCAACAGTTCATATCGCCAACTAGGAAGGAATTGGGGGGTATCAGAAGTGATTTGACCGATGAGAAAAAATCCTGACGCTTGTGTGCACCATTTGGTGCATAGATGTTGATGATTGCGTGCGCTACGTCAGCCCACGAGAAGGTGATGACAAGCACTCAGCCATTTTGGAATGTTTCTGAGGATACAAATTTGAAAAAATTATTTTTCTGAATTAACACCCCACAGTGCTTCAACCAAAAGGATAGGGATGGGAGGAGCATTGTTTTCCAAGTTTCTTCAGAACCTCATGGACAGTGGGATTCCTGGATGGCCAGGATATCCACAGGTAAATTGTATTGTAAAAAACTCAGTTTCCTAGCCCAGGATGGGGAGGCCTTTAGTCTGGCAATATTCAACGTCCCTAAAGTGAAGGTTTCCCCCATCGCACCTAAGGTGCAATGGGGGTGGGCTCCCAGGCCCACTAGCCTCTTCTAGGTCCCCTCGGGCTTTCACAGCAGTGCAGGTGTTAGCAGCAACGCTATCAGAGTTTTTGTTGATTTTTGCAGAAAGAGTCGCATTGGCTTTGGCCTTTGCTTTTTGTTTTCCTGACGTCAGACAAATTTTTTGCGGTGCAGATGAGTTCAGTGCACCGTTGAGCGGGTCAAAAAAATTTTCAGTTGGGATAGGTCCCAAATCAGTTTTGACCGGGGCTTGGGTGCAACGATTGGGTGAGATTGAGTCTCCTATTGGATCCTCGGATTGAGTGGCCCGCTCAGCATGGGCTTCCCAATCTGATTGGTTGATGAATTCCCAGGTTGCTTCCGCTGTGAAGGTTTCCATGTCCTCCTGGCGTTATGAGTGTGGGATAGCAGTGGTGGCCTTGGCCGTTTCCTTGGCCGCAGCCCTATGGGCCTGCTTGGCCTTCTTCCGTTCTTGCGGGGAGATAGGCTTTACCAATAGGTAGCAGCCTTGTGCTCCCCACGGGAAAGCCTCCTTGGTGCTTGTGGTTGGTTCATAGTGCGCCTCTCTGTTGGCCATGGCTGCCAAGGGGTGCTCTTGGAATGTGATGCCCTCCTTGATGGGGCATGCATGTGCCTTGTGGCCAAACGCATCACAGTGGGTGCAAATGGGGGGCGCGCTGTCCACGGTCACCCAGAATGGGTGGGTGGTATGCCCTGCGATATCAATAAAAGTGGAGTGCGGGATCTGGGTTAGGTCCTTTGCGATCTCCTCAGTTGGAGTCAGAACTGCGATGGCTTTGCCAGTGCACAGGTGTGGCATCAGCATGAAGCGTTGCATTTCAAAGGATTGTATTTTGCCATATATGGCGAGACCATCTTTCAGGTGTTGTTTGAAAATGTTATGGTTTACCATAGTAGGAAAAAAGTCAAAACGTGAGGAAAATTTGGTTTGATTTTGTCTATCTGGTGCATTTGGTTTTGATGACCCATTGCCCTTCAGGGAGGTCAACCACTATGCGCACTGCTGCAGCCTCGTCTGCTGCTTTTTTGCTCTCAAAACTTAGGTCCAGCCAACCGCGTGACATGGAATGAGGTGTAACGTATACCGCAGTCGGGAAAATTTTGTGTACATCTTCACAATTTTTTCCCATAGGGCCGTTTTTTGGATGTCAGATACACACAGACTCCGAATTCCACCAACGAAAGTGGCTGGGAATGTGGCGTGTTGATGTACTGGTTGCATCGTGCTTTCCATGCAAGTATCTCTGGGGAAATTGTGACCGCCAGTTTTTTTAGATTTTTTTCTATTCTACCAGATTCTTCGGGGCGTTTTCAAATGTTAGAGGCCGCGGGCCTTCCGCCTGCTCCTCTTACCTTGCTTGCCCAATTGCTCCCTGACATGGGCGCAGACTAATCTCCTCTGTGAGATTATCAAACTAGAATTAGTCTTGAATTGAATAGGTTGCAAAAGTGTTTGCAACAAGAAAGAAAAGTAAAGGTTGGAAATGTTAATGGCCATCAAAACAGCCAGGCACTCACATTCTAATACACAATAATTGCGTTATGCCATAGATAAAGTTTTGATGTATATGTAATGGGAGGTTCCACTAAATTGTCATCATGTTTTGATAGTAAATCTCCTATTAGAATTCCACTAGAATCAGTAAAGAAAGGCTTGTCAAAATTGGTGTGTATAAGAACAGGAGAGTGTAAAAGAGCTAAGCATAATATATAAGTAAACAAAGCGGGTCAAACTTGTGAAAAATATACCACGCTGAATCCTTTACCCTTTGCTGGCTTTGAACCTGTTTTACTCAAAACCTGAAACAGAGTGGAGAAGGAACCACTCCACTATGCTACCAAGCTAAGCATAATAGATCACAGGATTCTTGCTGTTTTCCCCACCAAAAAATCTTTTTTAACAAATAGACTAAGAGTTTAGGATTTATCTGCATATGAGAAATGAATAAGTAATTTTATGAAACCATTACCTAAAAAGTTATACATCTTGAAAAACTTCTATAGTTAATTTTTATATAGTCAGACTTTGTCATCCATAAGGGGTATTTCTTATTAAATTGAATTTTGTCACACAAAATCCATATTACTTTGTAAAAAAGGACATTTGGAAGGTTTTAATTATAATAAATCTTTTCATAATCGCTGAAAGACCTCCCTAAGGGTGATCTAGGTGGGCAGTAAAAGTTCACAAGAAGATGAATATGTCTTATAGGTAGAACCACGCATGATCGTTTTAAGGCTCTAATATCCATCAATTGCCCACTGAAAGTAGCAGCGGCATTGCATAGCCCTTGCGGCATCCATGTAGGTCAAAAGACCTTTTTTATAGATAAGATCTCATTTTTCACAATCTGGGTAAAGATCAATATGCAAGTAATCAATGGCGAGATCTATTGCTAAAAATAATTTGATCCTGACATTAGATGTAAAGAGTCATCTCTACAAGGAGTGGGGTAACTATCCATTCAATTGATGAAATTCAATCAGCAATAGTCCATGACAACTCATGACCTTCATCCTTTGTGTGGGATAAATATCAGAGGGGAAGCCCAAGGGCTTTTATATGGTCAACTAGTTCATCCTCAAATAGTTAATCCAAGAGCCACTAGCCCGCATCTGCTTTAAACTCATGATATGATCAAATTTTGAATGGAGGATTATCTTAAGTTTCCTCTCTATTTGGAACAACATACATTTAGCCATCATTTCAAAGATCCTTAAAGCAGATGTCTTCATATTCTTATAGAATTTTTTCTAAATATTGACGTTGATTTTATATAAGGGTGTCCCCAATTATTTCTACATAAGTTAATTGTAGTAGGCGGGTCAACCTCTAAATTCTGTTTGTGCTAAAACAGTTTACATCCATAATATGTTCATTAGGACATGGTTTTGACATACGCTATGATCACATGCCATTAACTTGAAGAGCCTAATTAGAAATATTTCTTTATAAATCAGAGATAGACTTCTATATGCTGTATCCATGATCCCGTGGCAGGTCAAAGCTTACTTGATAGAAGATTTGGGTTTTCCATATATCTTTCTAGAACATGAGTATAGTAAATATGAACTATAAATTGTGAGTCTATCACGGCTGGAGCATTTGGATGTATATTAAAGGAATGGGGGCATAAGGAAGTATTCAACCCTCAGCATTCACAGTGTCAGAATGCAATTAAGTTTTAAGCCTTATAACTTGGCTTTCTATAAACATCTTTGAGGTAGGATACTCAATTTAGTAGAAACACTTCTTTGGGCCCCTCAATTTTAAATAAGAGCTCAAATAACAGTGGTATAAATATCCTAGTAGTGAGATATTCTTTATGGCTGATTATACAATTTGAATTCTCCGTTAGTTGGACTACAATGAGTAAATCTTAATAGATTTATCATAGGCTATAGTAGGAGCTGCTATAAGTAGATTTTAATAATCTTAGAGGCAAAACTTAGTATTTTCCAATAGCTTTAGTGCGCTGAGCTCCCACAGTTTCCTAAAATCTACATGGTTAAGACCAAGAGCCAGTTAAATATTATGAAGAAGTTGGAAGGATATAATTAACTGGTGATTGGGAGTTAACAATAGCTAAACTTTAACCCTTATGGGTTACTACTTTCACTCAAAAA
This sequence comes from Massospora cicadina, assembly GCA_022478985.1. Lineage (NCBI taxonomy): Eukaryota > Fungi > Entomophthoromycota > Entomophthoromycetes > Entomophthorales > Entomophthoraceae > Massospora > Massospora cicadina. The sequence continues at coordinate 96,261 of JAKSZP010001496.1, read as the reverse complement.
ACCAAAGATCTAAACTGGTAATTGACTATTGTAAGACAGTCAGTAGATACTTGTAGTAGTCTAGCTAAGGTTTTGTTTAGACCAACCTTGGGGTTTTCAAATTAAAAATTCTTTAATAGTAGGATGGTTATCCTGGCCGGTAAAACTGCTTACACACTAGTGCATGTCTTGAGTTCAAAACATATACTGGCTAAAAAAATCTTGGTGTGGTAAATTTTTTCCAAGGTCGACCCACCTTGAATATTTTATAATTTAAAAAGTTTTAGATAAAACCTGGATTTTTCCAGCAGAGATGATTGTAAGATCTTTTTAATGATGTCTAAATAAGGTTAAGAAAGCATAAGATCTTTATTGGCTCAAATAGAAGGAAGTACATTGACTTCAGCTGGGGTAGCTAAAACAAAACAGCCAGAAGTACTAAACATGAAACTGGTAATTTGAGGCCCTTGGGATTTGTCAGCAGAGGGAGCCTCTTGTTCCAAGATGAAATATCTTTAGCTGCTAAATATCAAGGGCGTCAGTAGAAGTTGTAAAAATTGTGGTTGGTCAACTTGCAATAAAGGAGTATCGTCCCAGGACAGGATATTTGGGAGGCATTACAGCTTAACCTCGTGGCTGAACTTTGGGGGTAGAATAATTTGGCCCAGAAGTTTTAGTTAGATCCGTGAAGGTCATTATAGGTGCTTCCTTAATGTATAAGCATTGAAGAAAGGTTGTGCTTCTCCACCTTAAGGTATAAATGATTACTAGGAATGGCTTTAAATGACATAAAAGCAACTATAATGGAATTTTCCAAAGTGAGCCAATTTCCCAAACTTAGGTTTTCTCATCAGGTATAAACTTTGAGAAGAAATGTTGATGGATTTCCTTACTAAGGCTAACTCCATAAATGTCTGTTTTATGCTTTATCAGAGCTAAACCACTCTCAAACTCCCTTAATAGAGCAAATTAAGTACTGGCTCAAGTGCTTTAATTCATTAAATAGGGTACCATGTACCTCAGCAAATTTTTTTTGAGTCAGTTATTTAAGTGCTCAAGCCTATGGTAATTAGTATCCATCTTCATTGAATTATCATAACGGTTCAAGTAGAAAAATACATATCCTTTTCTCAGACACATTTTTGTTTGAAAAAGGGCTTAAAAGAGCTGCCCAGAGGGGTTGGTGGGTTAACAAAATGGATGGACACCAGATGTATACACAGAATGAGAATATTTGGTATCTCTGTAAAATTCATGTGGCTAAAGGGCGTATATTAACTATTCAACTCATTTACATCATCAATAACAAGGTCTATTTGCTCATGGGCTGCACAAAGGGAAATTTTAAGAAACAAAGAGCAGAGCCAAAATGCCTAATATTATTTTTTAAACTAGAAGTTGTATCTCTAAGGTCAAGCTGGTTCTGTTTGATAGCAAAACTCTCTGCTTTAACAATTTTACTAAGAGTTTAATATGGACAAAGTTCCTAGTTGCCATGGTGGGTATCTAGAGAGACTTCTGCAAGTAGAGGCACCCCATCTCAAGTGAGTTCACTTCTTGGGCGATAATTACTATCTTGACATCAAGGAAGTACTTTCTGTATACAGTATTTGAATAATCCCCTGGGATCTTTAAACTAGTACTAAGCCCAGAAAGCTCAGGGATCAAGGTTGACCTGGCATTCCAGAACGTTCACGTGCTACATGATTTCCAGGAGGTCCGGGGGCCCAGGTACCAAGGGTTTCTGGGCTGCCCAGGCTCACCTAGCATTCCCTGGAGGACCATAAGAATCAAGTATTCTCTTGGGTCCCATTTTTATAAACCAACTCTTTGATATCACTAAGGTAACCTTAAAAGAAAGCTTTCAAGGAGTTGATTTAGTTTAGGATTCTATGGCACCAATCCCATCTGCCTGTGGAGAAAGAATTAACATTATTTAATATGATTGGATAGTTTTAAGGACAAATTAAAACAACCCTTCATCAAGTCAGGTTAACACTACTTGCATGTCATTTATGAGTTCTAGTTATCCAATTGTGCTACAATTCTTACCACTAAAAAAGGAAGCAGATCTGTAAGATAGAATAAGCTGAGTATAAAGGGTTTCCTTTAATTGAAGATGCCAATTAATCCTTGATGGTGGAAATTGGCTAATTGCAATAAGTTATACTAGGGTGGATGGACAAAGTAGCACAGGTAATTCTTAATGTAACCAACTCAAACTGATCACCATTGAGATTTGAACTAGTAGATAGACTCATCATTGGGGCTTGAACAACAAGAGCTCTTATTTTAATTTTATTTTTCACCTGGGACAAAGGCCCAAGTTAAAAGGAGTGGATGGAATAGAAGAGGTTGAAAACTTGTATTTGATAGTATTCAACAATATTGGGTAGTGAGTTCCACCTCCATAGACAAAGATTATATAAGATTACTTGATGCAACATTTTCTAATATTGCATTAACCACCCACACTAGAGACTTAGGGTTTCATAGTAGAAAGAGGTATCAGATTCCAAGTCACTATTGTTCACTACAATTGTTTAGCTTGCTGAGGATCTGGGGAGGTTTGGCAGGGAACACCATATATTTGTCAGAATGTGGGGGATAAAATGCAGCTATCTGGAAACGTTTATGGCAACCAAAGACCCTTAGCATAAGAAAATTTATTGCTAATAAACTATATATACAAATAATGAATAAAAGCTCATTGATTGGCAAATATCCTTAAAACTTACTATATATAGTAGCAGCTTAATTTATTTAAAAAACAGTAATAACAGTTTATCTTAATAGAATGATTTTTTGAGGGATAATGCTCTCTTCTTGGTGTAACAATTCTCTTGGCTGACGCTGAAGAAAAAAATGGGTCAAATCTGTAAACTAGTGGAGAGGTTATAAAAGAAAAGTTGGGGCGACTTTAGACTATTTTATTGAGTTAAAAAGCGTCAATCTTTATAAGACATGTGGGGACTGGTGCTTCTAGGACCTTTGTGGCCCAGTATGTAAAAGGATCTTTCAAAGCCTTCTGGATTAACCACCTGATCAGCTCCCTCATTGTTCTATGCTTTCTTCATGGCCTCAGCGGCGGGGCTACGCCTCATGCTATTTAGGAAGTGGTGACGGGATTCCTGAAGGTGTTTCCATCGTTTCTCATGTGGTTGATGCTTCCTGATCAAATCTTGTATGGGTGCCTACAGGGTAAGGTTCTATTTTATCTGATTTAAGAGTCATTCTACAAAGGCTCGATTCAGGGGTAGGGTTTTCAACTCACGCATCATATTAAATACAGACAATTCCTTAATAAAGATCCTGTTAGAAGGGGGTATAATGCCAAATGAATTGCCAATCAATCAATTCACCACTATCCCCTGTTTAACGTCAGCAATGGATACTCTAAGTTCACGTTATGAATGACCTTATAAGGTCCAGACCAAATAACAATGAGCTTGTAATGCCAACCGCTGAGTTGATGGTAATAAAAGTGAATGAGGTCAACTAAACAAAAAATGGTGAGGAGGGTCAGCTGAAATTAAACAAGGATCTCTTCCTTTATGTGGTGGCGACAATTCCTTGCGTGGCTAGGGCTTGATGCCAGAAAATTTCATCATCTATGGCCCTCATAGCTAAATCAGAGTTCTCAGGTATAAAGGTATTGAGCAGTGGCTGAACGTTACTTGGTAACCAGGTAGCACGCCCATATAGAGCTTTGAATGGGGAAATCTTGATGATCCGATGGTAGCTATTTTGTAAACAAATAAAGCGCTGGGTAGATAATAGTCTCAGAACTTAGGATTGGAGGCTGCAATCTTCCACAAAATAGAGACAAGAGTATTGTTAGCCTGTTCCACTGCCCCATTGGTTATTGTATTATATAAAGCGGTGAAACTTTTGTCAATCTCAAAAAGCGAAGTAAGTTTTTGGACTAATTGCGAGGACAATCTAACCCATTGTCCAAAAGTAAATTTTGTGGGTAATCATGCTGGGTAAAATCGATCAAATAGGAAAAAATTATGGCTTTTGCTTTGTCAGCGGGGACAAAAATTTCTTCAACCCATTTGATCAAATGGTCCACAGTTTGGGATATATAGTTATGGTCATGTAACTGGGTTTGCAGAGGGCCTACTACATCAATGCTTATGACATTCAAAGGACCCAATGGGGCAACGACCAAGTGCTGATATTGTGAACTGTTTCAATCTTGGGACTGCCATGTCATAGAAGCTTCCAGTACTTCTTGCATAGTTCTACCATTTTGGTCCCAGTAACACCCCAATTTTATCCATTTGTGAGCCTTCTTCTCTAATTTATGTTTACAGGAGCACGCCCCTTTAAGATAACATTGATATGAGAAGGAGAGTGGTTGTAGGAAAGCCATTTCTAATTAACCTTTTTATATAACAATTATTCCTTGAAACGAGTGTCTCAGGTCATTTTAAGAGATTGTCTTGAATATCAGGAGTCTCCAACTCCCAACCTTTGGGTTAGCCAATCATAACATACAGTTGGTCTTCCTTGGTGGTCAAAGCAGCCAATACCGGCATCCTAGAGATACCATTAGCATTCTGGTGAATTGCCCTTGCATGATATACAATAGTGAAGTCAAAGCTTTGCAGCCTTATGGTCCATCTGGATAGCTGACCTTATGGGTCCTTCATCTGCTGCAGCCATCGGAACAAGAAATGATCAGTGATGATGGTGAGTGGGTGCCATATAGATAGGGCCAAAAGTGTTTTATCACTAAAAAGACAGCCAGTCATTTCAATTTAATTATGCTATAATTCCGAACGGCCTTGCTCAAGGTTTGCTGAAATAAATACTGGATTATCAACCTGATTTATTATTAGGCTGGGCTAGGGTGGCCCCACTGGCGACATCACTTGCATCTGTGAATAGCAAGAAAGGTTGATCAAAACGCAGATGAACTAAAATGTGTTTAGTTTATAGAGTGATTCTAAACGCATTAAAAACTTGTCCTTGTTCTTACTGCCACTCAAAAGGAACGTTATTCTGCAGGAGGTATAATAGGGGCCTGGCTAGGTAAGCAAACTGAGGTATAAACTGATGATTTTAGCCCACCATGCAAGGAAACCTGAATATCACTTAGGCTCTGGGGGCGAAAAATCATTTCAAAGGCATTGACTTTGTCCTGGATGGTCTGGATGCCAATTTTCAAGACCTTGTGTCTGAGTAACTTCATTTCTGATTGGCAGAAGAGGCACATTGATTGTTTGAGTTTTATCAAAAAATATTAAGATAATTAAAGCCTTCTCAGAGGTGTTTTCAGAGAAGCATTTTAAGTTCGAAAAGAGACAGTGATTTTGTTAAAGTATACAAGGACACATGATAACTTCAAGTCCCTGAGGATCACATACATGGCGCGTTGGAAGGTGACTGGCACATTGCAAAGGCCTTGGGGCATCCTAATTGGTTTGAATAGCCCCTATTTGATTATTAGTGCAAACTTGATTAAGTATAAAGGTGCTAGATCTGCTTGCCAGTATCCACTATGAGATCCATAGTGGAAAAATATTGTGACCCGCAAGAAAGTGGAGATAGTCATCAACTTTGGGCCAGTGAAAACTGTCTTACTTGTGAAGGAATCGATCCAGTGGTTTTACATGACCACAAGATATCTGCCATCTTTCTTTTAAAACTAACATGAGGAGGTAGGCCCAAGGGCTTCGTGAAGGCACTAGTAGCCTGGCCTCACATAATTGATTGAGCTCTACCGCCACCTGGGCTTCTTCATTTTTTTTGGTAAGGTTGGGGCCAATTTGGGGGAGCGTCCCAGGTTTTCACATGATGTAGAACCCCCTAATACTTTTTATAAAATCTTGGTAGAGACTGAAAAGAGTCTGAGCTCTTCTCCAACAATTCATGAACCTGGATTGTTGTTTACCATTGAGCTTTTTCCTAATAAAAGTCTCAATTAAAGCAACTTTGGGGGCGTTTCCAAACAAGAATTCTTTAGACTTCCAAAGCTATGTACAGCATTGACAGCCTCTATCAGGAGAGGCAAACATAGAGATATGGAGTATTAGGGCCCCAACCTTAGCTTTATCAGTTAGGTTAGCCAGCAACACTAATATGGATTCATCATAAGTGGGATCTGAAATTCCCGGGAAGGTTGGGACCTCATTGAATGATGGGTTATCTAGAACTCAGATCTCCAGCAGATATCCAGAGGGAATGTTGACGTGATCCCAGATATCAAAAATAACCTGGGATTTTGGTTGTAGTGATCTTTTTAGGTAGAAACTGACATGCCTTTTTTGGCTTTTGGATTTGTGGCGTGGAAGAAGCTCGCTAGTGCTTTCTTATCTTTAATTTAGCAATATAATTTAGGGATTTTCAGCACCACTTTATAATAAACATAACTAAACACTTAAAAATAAAAGGTTGGTTTTTTTATAGGTTTTTATTTGAAGCGGCGATGGGGTAAAAAACCCTCTCTTGTTAAGTTGCTAGTAGTATTTAAATTGTCGAGGCTCAGATTTTGGATTGCTGTGTAAAGTCCATATTAGCTAATATAAGCTGTCAACCTATTAGATTTCTTGAACTCAACTCATTTTGGCGGAAAGGCTGATTGAGGGTGGGGAGTAGAAAGTACTATTCCATTAAGTGATTATTTTATAAATCTGACCCTATTAAACATCTGAAAAATAATTTGCATTTTATTGGACCCATCTAACCCTATAAAAGGGGTCAGTCTCCGCGGTGTAACCTGTACAAAGATAGAAGAGGCTGGTGAAGGAGCCTCCAATGAACTCCCCAAATTCAGCTGATGATTCAGTACAATCTGAACGCCCAAACTCAATTTGTTTACCTGACAGTTAAAAGAAGAGTTGCCCTAATTTAAGGGGTTCCACCGGGAATCAACCAGGGTCTTTTGGCTGATAATTGTATTATTTACTTCTGAACCACTCTTATCAATAAATTGGACTTCTAGTTGCTTACATTACCCCCTCCAAGAGTTGTAAGGGGAGAATAAGGGCATAGAAACTGGCCATGGACCCTGTTGATGGTGACTCCAGAAGCAAGGGATTTGATATATTACTCATCCCCTTGCTTGAATGTGATTGAAAATGGGCCTTCCCAGATAGAACCAAGCTTCTCTCTTCTAAGAGTGATTCTGTTGTGGTAATACAACACCAAATCAGATACTTGGAAGGAAGATTGAGAGACATGGAGCTCATTCTTTGCTTCAACTTCTTTAGTGACTGTCTTGTCCAAGTTAGTCATAGCCTCTGTTTGTAGTTGGATTATGTGCTTGTCCAACCCTTTCATGGCTTGCTATGGGTCATTTCTATCAGTGGAAATATCTTTTGCTAGTAGAGATGGTACCCCAGGTTCCAGGCCATATAATACATGGAAAGGGGACATCTTTAGGCTGAGATGGTAAATAATTCAGTAGGCCATGAGGGCACTGGGTAAGTAAAGATCCCTTTGAAGAGGATATGAGTTGGCCAATTTTTAGAAGTATATAGAGAAGGTCCCATTAACACACTTTTTGTGGCACCATTTTGAATGGGTTATATGGGGCATAGAGAGTTGTTGCGCTTCCATAGAGGTGACAAGGAGCTTCACCACTCAGGAGTTATAATTATTTCCATTATCACATAGGAGGACCTGAGGCACCCATGCTGAGTGAAGATGTATTGGTGTAATAAGGTGGCCATGGCTTTAGCAGTCTGAGTGTGGAGAGCAACATCTTCAACCCATTTAGTGAAATAAACAAATACCAACTAAGATAAAGCGATTGCCACCTGTGGTCTGAAGGAGAAGACATAACACATCAAAATCTATGGTGTGTAAGGGTAGGTGAGGCTTTTTAGGTTGATACTGATATCAGGTCTTGAAGATTTGTGTTTACTGGTCAAGTATGAATCCAAGACTTCAGTAATGGTTTCCAAGACGCCCTCCAAGTAATACCGCTCTTTCATCCAATCATAGGTTTTGCATACTCCGCCATGTCCCATGATATAGTGAGACTCTAAAAAAATAGTACTCTCTTGGACAGCAGGAGATAGAACAACCAATTTACTCTTCTTAGTTATATAACTTCCCATTTTTCAATTTGATATTATGGTAGTGTCAAGCTAGCTTTTTTGTAATAATTTATCTTCATCGGCCCATGCGTCTGGAGTCATGAGGAGACTATGTAACGATTCAGCTTCTCTATTGTCTTAGTGAAGAACGGGAAGCCACGTTACCCCATCTAATTCATGTGGCGCGTTCCCGCCCAACGCTCAATAGTCATATCAAAATGCTCGAGCTTTAGAGCCCAGAGAGCCAATCACCTCGTGGGGTCCTTTATATTCTGCAACCACTTTAGAGAGGCGTGGTCTGTGAACACTTTAATAGGAGTTCCATATAGGAATGGGCGTTAATATTTGACAGCAATCAGGAAAGCGAAAAATTCTTTCTCCTTGACGCTGTTGTTTAGCTCAGATTTTAAAAATTTGCTAAAGTAGGACACTGGATTATCGAAGCCATGCTCATCCTATTGAGCCAAAATAGCGCCAACAGTGTAGTCAGAAGCATCCGTGAACAACATGAAGGGCTTGTCAAAGTTAGGGTATTGGAGTATTGGCCTTTTTGCAATAGCTTCTTCAGAGTCTCAAACGCGTCCTTTTGTTAAGTACCCCAATGAAAGTGAATGTTTTTAGCCAGGAGGTGGACAAGGGACTCGCTGAGCTGGGCATATTTTGGGATAAATTGATGATAGTACCCCATCATGCCCAAGAATACCGGGATGTCTCGAAGGGTTTTGGGTGAAGGCATCTTATATATTGCTTTGACTTTATCTTATAGTGGTTGTATTCCATCTTGTGAAATGGCGTGTAAGAGAAAAAACAGTTTCTTCTGGAAGAATGTGCATTTGGAGGGCTTCAGTTTGATATTAGGTGCCCGCAAGCACTGGAACACTTCCTTTAGATGCTTGAGGTGTTTATTAAAAGTCTTGGAGAAATCTATGATGTCTTCAAGGTAGACAATTATACAGCTCAGTTTGAGATCCTCGAAAATGTGATCCATCGCCTGTTGGAAAGTTGCGGGCGCGTTACACAACCCTTGTGGTAGTCAGGTAGGTTAAAAGAGGCCCTCACTGAAAATAAGAGCACATTTCACCTGGCCTTGTGGAGATAGGTCCATTTGCCAATAACCGCTAGCCAATTCCATGGCTGAGAAGGATTTAAACCCAGAGATTTGGACCAGAGCATCATCAATGCGAGGGATAGGGTAACTATCCTTCTTTGTGAGGTTGTTTAATTTGTGGTAGTCCATCACTACATGATGAACTCCATTTTCCTTCTTTACTAATAGAATTGGGTATGACCAAGGGCTTTGTGACGGCAACAGCAATCCAGCATCCAGAAGCGGTTTGAGCTCCGTACACATCTGTAGCTTCTCAACTTTTGATTTGTAGTGGGGTTGGAGTAAATGGGTTGAGCACCCCCCACATCAATAGTATGAGTCCACACCTTCATGTGCCATAGTCATTGTAATATTTGAAGAATGTGGAACTGTAGGCTTCGAGCTGGGTGTGGATTTATCCATCTCAGCTAGAGTTAGTTCATTGGAGATATGAACAGAAGGTAGGGTACATAAAGATTGATCGGCGGGTAAGCCCATATCAGCCATAGATCCAATATAGTGAAATTTCTTGATGTCCTCAATGTGTATCAACATGTCTCTTCCGATCTCCTGATGCTTTTTTATCACCAAATCCTTCTTAGTGATATTCCCTAATAAGAGGTTAATGGGCCGATGATAGGCGGGGTCCAACATGCGCTTGCAAAACTCTGGGCTCTAAAGAACTAAATCCATAGATGATAATTAGGTGCAGAAGGCAGTTGTGTGGGATTCTCAAGATAATATTAGTGTCAACTACCTTTGTTCACTAGCTTTAATGACCACCTTTTCAGAAGCATAAAAAGGATACCCTCCAGGGCGTCCACTGATGGAGCAACATTTTTATATGCCGGCCTGCCATGGTGTAATGTAGGGATAAAGTGTAGGAGGGATACTCAACTGTGCAAACATAATCCTTTTTATTAAACCTATCATTAGTCAAAATCAGGGATATCTCATAGCTAATCAGGAGAGATAACCCTGCTCTATGTTAATAACACCTTCATATTTGAGAATAAACTGGGTCCTAATAAGTAGATTATAGGTATTGGTGGACAAGCACCGCTGGAGCTGACAAGATGAGCTTCCAAAAACGGATAGGCAGAGAAGAGTACGCACTGATGGAGTAGGTGTTGTTTGGGCCTGAAGTCCCAATATCTTGAGCGTAGTTAAGGTCAGAGGCCAGTTTAATCGTTTTGATGAGTTTTGATGACACAAAGTTTACCAGGGACCCAGTGTCAAGGATAGTTCTACACTCACTCCATTGACTACGAATTCCACTATGGTTAAAGTTCCACCCAAGTTGGTGGAAATGGCGAGAACCTCCTTTAATTGGAGAGTAGAGATAAGTCGTTTGAATGTCTCAGGGTTTTTTCCTGGTTAGACTGCAGGATATGAACACACTGGTTTGGGCGGATCAAGGTGGCAATAAACTGGTCAGCGTCCCTGGAAAAGTCAATTTTCTCAAAACCCCTCAATACTTGGCGGAGATAAGTTTGAAGGGGGATCCTAGCCCAATCCACTCTATCAGAGTTTAACCTGTCGGGTACTCCACTTCATATGGGGCTCCTAAGACATAGTGACCCCTATTTTCACCATACTCAGAAGATTCGTCATCAGAGGGGTTATTGATGCATGTTAAGGAGGCCATAAGGGTGAGGTAGGTTCAGGACATCCCTTATGGCATAATAGGTCCTGAGTTTTCTCCACCATCTTATTAACTTTAGGGGGAAGCGTTGGAATTGTCACAGCTCAATTTTTAACCTTCAAAGTATGGGGGTTTGTGCTACCTCATGGAGACAGGTTTTGAACTAGGGTTAGCTGGCTGAGAGGTTGAGGAATATAGCGTCGTGGAGGAGAATGCTTTTTCTACACTAGATTAAGGTCAATCAGATGCTGTGTTTTTTGCAAAACAGGCATTTTAGCTCTTGTGACCGGTTATTTAACCCATTGTTAGTGGGGTCGATTAGCACCCAATTAAGGGGTTGAGACTATGGAGCAGGTTTTGAAGCCACTTGAGGAGGTTGCTCTGGAGAAAAGATGAACAAGGAAAAAAACTACTGCTAACACCATCTGGGTTTTTGGAGCTAATGACAAAAGGGAGCACTGCCCCGTCACAGTCATTCAATATCTGATTATTGTTATGGGGAAGAAAAGCAGTTTTCTGAGGGCAACTCCATAGGAACAGGTTTCTTGAGGGAAGCAGCCGTAGTAGTGGCTAAAATAGTCGATGTAAATGCTTGGCTAGAGACCCTTGCATAAAGTCAAGTTCATAGAGATCAACCACCTCTAACAAAGCTTCCTTGATAGCTCGCACACTCTTAAACGAGCGTTTTACTGAAGAGAGGTGCATTGCCAAGGAGGGATGGGAAGCAAAGCCAGCCAATATAGCTGCAATAGCATCGGATAGTGGTAGCATTTTTGCAAGCAATATGGTTTGAGCTTTATTTTAAAAGCGTTCAGCTAAAGAGGCGGTTGATTAACCCTGTTGCAGGCTAAGGCGCATAAAGGCCTGTTTTTTCCTATACAAACTTTATAGGGAGCTGAATTACTCAGTAATGCTTGATTAACCTCCGCCCAAGTGCTGAAGGTGGCCATGTGCGAAACCATTATCTCTTGAGTGCCACAACTCAAGCAGGGAAGGAGGTACTTAATTTTAAGGTGATCCGTTGCCTCTTCCATAGCAACTTCATACATAAAGAGGTTTGAAGCAACACTTCCCTCACCCAGTGAACCTTGTCCCAAAAAGGGGGTTTTTGTATAGTGGGGCGTTGAGATGTTTGCTACTAGAGCCTTTTAAGGAGAGACAAAGCACTGGCTAGCTGTTGTTTCAAAAGAGCAAGCCTAGGGTTAATATCAGCGGAAAGGCTAGAAGGGTACCACCCCCAAAAGCCTCATTATTTGAAAATTTTTGTGGTGTACAGTTGACCACTGTAGTGAGCACTACTTGTTGGATTTGTGGCTTGGAAGAAGCTCGTTGGTGTTTTTTTACCTTGAATCCAACAATATAATTTAGAGTTTTTCTGCACCGCTTACAATAAAAATAACTAAACTTTAATAAAAACTAAAAGGTTGGTTTTTTAAAGGTTTTTGTTTGAAGTGGCGATGGGGTAAAAGAAAACCTATTTAATAAGTCGCTAGTAGTATTTAAAATGTCGAGGTTTAAAGTTCAGATTGCTTAGTAAAGTCCAAATTAGGTAATATGAGCTGTCAACCTATTGAACTCCTGAACTCGCCTCATTTGGGCGGAATGGCTGATTGAGGGTTGGGAGTAGGAAGGACTAGTGCACTAGGTAATGATTTTATACTTTTGACCCAATCTATGGGCTGGAAACTTTTGCGCTTGGTTGGACTCCCTCTGACCCTATAAAGGGGGCTAGTCTCCGCGGTATAACCTAAACAAAGATAGAAGAGGCTGGTGAAGGAGCCTCCAATGAACTCCCCAAATTCAGCTGATGACTCAGTCCAAATTGAACTCCCAAACTCAATTTGTTTACCTGACAATTAAAAGAAGAGTTACCCCAATTTAAGGGGTTCCACCGGGAATTAACCAGGGTCTTTTGGCTGATAATTATATTATTTTCTTCTGAACACCTCTTACTTATAGATTAAACTTGTAATTGTTGACAGTGACCATTGACCACAGGTGAGGGCATCTGTATGCAAGAGCCCTTAATTGTTATTCAAATCAGTTGATTAGGCTTTCACTTTCTAATAGAAAAGCCTGAGCTTTGACCTCCAATTTGGCATTGCATGAAGTTTTAAAACCAGGGGACTTGATGTTCCAGAAGGGATAGAAATCCTTTATCATAATGTATTACCATGGAGTAGTCTCAGAGAGTATGAGTTCTAAGAAGAAGTTCATAGCTCTAGTTTTCTAGTGCATCAGCGGGTATTTACAGAAAACTTTCAAAATGGATAGATAGGGAACATTAAGCCCCTATGGAACATGTACACTGCAGTCCATCCGTACTGTATTCCAAATATTGTGGCAAGTCAAAAAAATCCCTATATGTGTATTCAACTTGGACAAAATTACATTTCCTGGAAACCATGTCAATGATGGAATGAACAGGAATCTTATGAACTCAAACAGTGAAGTGGTTAATTAAACTCCCAAACTGTGTGGTTGGCGTGAGAAGCATAGGAGATTCTTAAAAAGATAAGAAGTATCAAGTTCTTTATAATTAATTATTACTTGAATTAATTATTCAATTATGATAGCTCCAGGTTTGATAGCATACATGTATGATTTTTAAGCGAGGTAGTGGTGTTAGCATGGAGTGCCTCATCCTTAATGCTGACGGCCCTTTTCCCGCATCCCCAGAAAGTCTTTTCCAGCATATCTTGGCATTTGTGTTAGAAGCCATTGCTGTAAGTATATTGGGGTCAAGGATTCTTTTGTTTCTTGATAATATGGACTCAAGGACGATTAGAGGAGACAGAGGTGAATGTCATGTGCATATGACATCATAGTGGGGATCAGCCCCAATGATAAGACTGGGCGCCAGGAGGCCCAGAAGATGAGGCTACAGGCCCTCCCTGACCTGAGGCACACCCTAGACCAACGCTGGGTACGTGCAAAATATGCCCAGGTTGGTACTAGTGGGGTGCCAAAGGCCCAGCCCCTCACATTGGCCCAAGCTTAAAACGGACGGTCTACCAAATTAATGCTAATGTTCCATTTGTTTTGTCAAAGAACAGGGTTTAGAAACCTGTTCCATTTACAAAACAACGCGTTTGGGTCAAACCAAATTCAATTGATAACTTGAGTGAAGTTGGTTTCGGCTTATTTAACAAATTTGGATGAGAGCGTTGCCCTATTGGTGGGTTGGTGCTTGGGTCCACTGCAGCAAACCCCATTTTCCCCCGTTGCTGCTTAAATGTGTTTTCCCTGACCAATATTCCTTGTTGGTCGACTTCCCAAATAAATTTCCCCATTCTTACCGTTTTTTATGTTATTTTAAACGTTCCTGTGCGTGGACCCCTTTGAGGAGGTCTCACGCTCCATTAAACTTGCCATTCTGAACACTGTAAGGTTATCACCACGTGCACCGTTGGTTCATCCAGATCCCCTCCAACCTGAGTCATTTACCCCATTTCTCAGTGTGCACCGTGGCATTTTGGGCTGGTTATTTATGCATTTCTTTGCTCAAGTTATTATTGCTCCAGCACCTTCTTCTGGGAAATATTAGTTTTTTATTCTAATGGCTAGTTCCCTGGCGTTGGGTCTGTGCACCAAGCACTGCCATGCTGTGAAACTGGAGAGTTATAGGCTCTCTCCTTACAGTGGTGGCCTTAGGATATAGGGTCAACACATGTATCTTGTTAAGCACTTCCTTAATTTCCTAAAAGCAAGTAGAGACCTTTTCTTCTGGATGATCATGTACATCTGCCTCAGAATAAGACCTCAACGTTGAGATAACCGCAGTTATGGCGTCTTCAAAAGGTGATTCAGTTTACAGTTACTAAAGACTGCGCTTGGGTGTAGAAACAGTTGGCAAACTCCACAGGGCTTTCCCGTTGTTAAGGTGTTTACCCATTATGTTTGTTTTGGATTGGCCTGGGTCTGTTTGCTATTAAATCCTTTGACTAAGGCAGTATGACCTGTTCCCACGTATGGCATTCTTAACCTGAGGAGATTCAATCTCATGAGTGGTTTTATTCAGGCAAGATTGGATATGTTTCACCTTCTATCAATCAGTAGCCTCTTTCATGGAACTACAATATGCATATAGGAAAAAGCCAATACTTTCTGGCTGGGGGTGAACTTCTTCAAAAAAAACTAGGGTTAAAAATTATTTACAAGAGGAGTGGAAAGGGTATTAGCATCAGGATTTGGTGCAAACTCGGAAATTTCAGTTTCCCATGTAGTCGCAGGGGCGTTCAAACACAACCGTTATTTTATCCCACTCAAGGTCTTCTTGGATATCACCCTTTTTTGGTTTAAAGAGAAAATGGAGGCCTTGTTAGCAACCTGTTCTTGTAATGCTTGGATGTCGGCACATTGAAGAAGAAGCTGTCATTCTAGATTGTTTAAGTGACTGTCAAATACTCAGAAGGTTTGCTACAGCTGTGAAATGCAACTATCAAAGAGCTTGGGGAAGGCTCAATACTATCTATACCATTCTACAAGGCCTCAACTATGACCATAGGGTCAACATTGACTCTGTCCACTCAGAGATTGCGCCCTATGGCCAAATTATAGATTTGATCCCATAAGGCGGCGAGGGCTGTCAAAACTTTCTTCTTCCAGGAGTTGTCAGGGTTGGCAGGAGTAGGAACTGCAGGACCAGAGGGCCCTTGAGGCCCGCGGGGACCTTCAGGCCTTTCACTCTAAAAGGTGAAGTCACAAGAGGACAGCTCCTGATAGAGTTGCTGAAGAACCCGCATCAGGTCAACTTGGTAAAGGCGTTGGTTCCAACTAGCCTCAAGGAGTTGTTAATTCCAACGAAGCTGATCCTCAAGGTAACATGAAATTCCACTATCTAATTTTCGAGTTGATTTCAGGCCTCATTGATTGTTTGTTGGTTATTGATTATTGTTTTTCAACTATTGTGGATGTAGGAGGAGAAAGCATTAAAGAAATTGAATATAAGGGAGTGTAAACTTTGTGTAAGCCTGAGTTGTTGTGAGACTTCATGGTAGTGCAACTCAACTACTTGTAGGAGGTGATGGATGGCAGGATGGATGAAATTTCAAAGATAGCACTTACCCTAAAGTTGATTCCCTCACTGGTTTTTGGCCAAGGTATATAGATTCTGCATGGTAGAAGTCACTAAGGAAGCATGGGAGACACCTGAACAGCCTCCCACAAAATAGATGTCATTTAACAACGTCTGGATAATTTTGTTAAGGTTTTATAACGAAGTCTGTATTGATCACTGTCAACGGAAGGTAGAGTGAATTAAAATTTGGCTTGAAACTCTAAGCTTTCAGGCTGCATGGGCAGTACTTTGTATCGCGAGGTACTATCCATTTAGAACAATTCTTGATTGATCAGCAGGTTGGCTTTCTTGATTGCTATCATTCTCATTGTTAATAAAGAAGTTTTCACTAGTACAGCTTGGAGACCCCTGTGGTGAGCACCACTTTCTTAACGTAAAAGTTCTCATGACTGATGCTGAAGTTCAAAAATGGACTCAAAGCTGTAAACTAGTGGATAGGTTGAAAAAAGAAAAGTTGGGAGAATATATCTACTTCAATGAGCTAAAAAGCGTCAACAATTATAGGGCTTGTGGGTACCTGGTGCCTCAATGACCTTCATGGACCAGTACATCCAGTATCTTTCAATATATTCTGGTTTGGCTGACTGGTCGGCACCATCATTGTTCTGCATCATCCTTGTGACTGCAACAGTGGGGCCGCGCCTCTTGAGATTTGGGAAGCAGGGATGAATACATGAAGGTGTTTCCATTAATTCTCATGCGCGTGATGCTTCCTAGTCAAATATTGTATTGGTGCCTTCAGGGTAAAGTTCAGCTCATGCTAGTTTTAGAGTTATCTACCAAGGCTCGATCTGGAAGTAGGGATCTTGACTCACTCATATTTCTGAATAATGAAACCTCTCTTTTGGGAAAATTACCAGTAACATCTGAGACAAGTTCTACATCCAATTCAATTTTTATTCTTATGGCTGTCACAAGATGTGAAGTTGAATCGATGTGATAAGTATTAATCTAACCTGAGACTTCCTCTAAAATTTGGAAGCTGCCAATCAATATAAACTTGGTTTTACCATTGTCCCAAATGAAAAAACGGACGAATTGATTCTGAAACGCGCTGGGAGAGTGACAAAGGATTCTCCCCTCCACAATAAAAGGCTTCAGATCCTCCAAGTCTTCAAAAAGATCTTGCCTTTATTAAGGGTAGATACCCATGTTGAGACAATGCCCCCTTGAAGAATATAAATTTTCGCTCATGTTATAGAAATTATGCTTTTTAGGCTTTGTCACATTTTAACTGCATAGTAAATAGTCCTTAACGAAGAAATATACCACTATAATGTTGTAGCTAATCTGACTCATAATTTGTTAGCCTTTAGCAAACTTTCACTTAAATATATAGTTCCCAAAATGCTTTTTACAATCTTATTGAGTAAAAGTATTTGATCATTTAGATTAGATTGGACTCTAACAGTAATGGCCTTCAATTTTTAGAATATTTCTGAACCCATATAGTAGAGGCAATAAAATTATCAGGTTGTGATAAATTTTCAACGCCAATAGTCATGGAAGTAAACGTCAAATAGGACATAGAAGACTATAGAAGACATACCAGCATCTTAAGGATAGATTTTACTAGGGAGGTAATTTTAACTATATCATTCAAGCTCTTGAGTTCTGTGGTGAATGCATCCAATACAAGCCACTCCTAAAGAAGTAAAGTTACAGCCTGTCCTCAAAGATCACCCTTTCACAACATCTCCATTGACGTTGTAGGACCATTTTTATAGTCATCCTGTGAGAATCTGTTTTTCATTGCAAAATAGATCACTTTACCAAGTGAGTAGAAGCAATTGCATTTAAAGCGTTAACCTTAAAAGTTACCACGAGAATCCTATACAATCAGGCTATGTCTCGTTATAAATGCCCTCAGATAAACTTTCTGATAATGAAAAAACTTCTTTCCTCTGTCATGAGTCATCTGATGGACTTACAGGGAGTCAAGCAAAATCTTACCACACCATACACGTCTTTGAGCAATGTAAGTATGGAAAGAGTTAATGGAACCCTTGCGTCAAAGTTGAAAAAAGCATAGTCAACTTAAGATCAAAACGGGACATCTTATTGCCAAAAGCTACATTCATTTACTGATTGAATTACCACACATTTATTGAAATGCCACATTAAAAAGCGCCATATGGTATAGTAGCCACGATACTGAGCTTTTAGTTCCAATAATGGACGTGTATAGGAAGAATCTACTCCTAACAAATACTAAGAAATATTAGCAGTGGAATTAGTCGATATATAGATAAACGTCAGAAGAAGAACCATAAAGTTAATCAAGGAGAGTACAAAGAGAGTGACCAAGGAATAATCTACTATGCTCAAGATGGGACAGTTATGATGTTCTACCACATGTTCAGAGGACAAACTGAGAAGCTCTAGGCTTTCAGAATGAGATCTGTAACTGTTGTTACAATAATAAGGACCCTGTAATCTACAAAGTATGATACAACGCACATCATATACAATCAAGTTCACAAACAACACCTAAAGTCTTTCCAGTTGGTCTCATCTTGTGAAAAATAGTATTTTAAAAGCTCAACTATAAGATAATTTTTCGCTTTATGGAAAGACCCTTCTGAAAACCCTTAAAAATTATTTACACTAATCTTGGTAATGATATTTTACTGGTCAGAATAAAAAGTTCCTCCCTGTATACCAGCAATAAAACAACTTATGATACTAAAACTTCTAGTTTATTAGGTTTTTGATCTTTTAAAATTTCTGATGAATGAGGTATTTATATACTCTCTGATTTTTAAATTAATTAGAAGATGCTTATGATGACGTCAGATGATACACCACTATATGTAATGGTCAAAAAGAGGATGATCACGATGTCACAAGAGACTCCTGAAAACCAATTTTATACCTTTGGTTCTACTGCTGATAACAGATTAATTACTGAAATACCATCAGAAGAAAGGCTCCCCATTTGTACAGCTCCAAGAAATTAGCATATTATCAAATAAGTGGTTAAATTTTAAAAACACAATTAATTGAGACGCCTAAATACCAATGCAGCCTCAAGCGCCACTTGAGTCATGGAAATTATAGGAGCCACAGTTGGGCTCAGAACGGCAGCCACACATTCATAAAAAAGCAAGATTGTTATCTAGATTTAAAAGAATAAATAACTCAAGATCCTGCTTCTGAATTGAACAATAATTAGCAAAGTATTGAAATTTTGACTAGAACATGCTATCAAAAACCTCAACCCTCAACCCACGGATGTCCCAAACCTACTGCTCTCAGCATTGATCTGCCTCTACAATGCTGAGCCTGAGGATGAGCTGCCCAATCCACCCCTCCGCTATGATGGGATAAACAGCTCACCGCTGTGCCACCTGGCAGGTTATTTTCTTATTCATTTTTGTGTTTCACTGCCTGAAAAGGGAGGTCAATTCATGATTTAATTTTTTTAGTCAGTTTAGCATTGGAGTATTATCTTTGGTATTGTCCATCACCTGGTTAGCTTGCCTCAGTCAAATAAAAATAGAACATGCTATCAAAAGCAGAATTTAGAAATATAATCAGGAATTCTCAGTCATGCATGAAACAATGGAGATGCCTTTTGGATTGTTCCCAGCTTCAAACGCCGCACAGAAAGATGAATTATTTTAGTGCTTTTCAAAAGGGCATTTCTGGTGGAGAGCAATGAAGGCTTCGCCTGGGTAACAATCTGGAATGACTTGGAATGTTTTGATCATAGGGAACCATGGAGGCCTTCTTTGCGATGCATCCCATCTTATCATGTAAAGATTTTAAATTTATTGCGGGGAAGGCTGACCATGGGAAGGACACTTCCAAATATGACTCAGGAAAGACAAACTTAGTACCAGGGGAGGCACCCCAGAGAAGCGATGCTATCTCTTGTTGCCAGCGGGAACGCCACTTATGGGGAGGGGGAGGGAACGTGTGAAGGGGCCGTAGCCACTATTGAGCACATGTGGAGGAAGGGATCTGGTTTGACGAACCAGACTGGAAACAAGGAGGAGACCAGCTGTCGGCGACGCAGTGGGAGGTATCCAAACATCCAAGCTTGAAAGTGGTCCACCAAATGAGACTGGAATCTGTGGACAGCTTCTGGGAGGGTGGGGATGGAGCCAGCGATGGCATCCAAGACAATCGTGTGGATAGTCCACATGGCGATTGCAACCACCAGAGCACGGAGGGAGGGTGGAAGGGGGGAGGCCATTGATAATGCAAACATATTTCTTGACAGACTGAAGGGATGCGTTTGATCCTGGCCCAGCAGACGTTGAACTTCGCGCCATATCACTTTAGAGGTGGGGCACTTCTCCAGGCGGTGGAACAGCGTTCCATACTGGCCACACACAACAAAGGATGAGTGTAAAGCGTTAGAGCGCTCAGCTGTATGATACACCCACCTCAGGCAGCGCCACACATGGGAGAGGACTTGAGGCTGCAACAGAGGATGTTGTGCATATTTCCAGATAGTTTTTTGGGTTTCAATGGAATAAGGGATGTCCATCATGTCCAGGTAGTTCACCCTGGATAGGACATAGGGTCGAATGGGGATCACGCCATCATGGATGGGTAGCCCCTGTACCTCTTGTGTGTACTGAGGAGAGGGGCGGCCTCTTTGGGTTATATGTCCGCTAATATGAATTCTCCATTCTGCGCTTCGCATGGAGAGTAGGATATGTTTGTAGTGGGTTTTAGTCCCGTGAGGACCTGTGGCCGATGTGCGTGATGCGAGGTATTTCATCAGGGAGTGGGGGTTCAATGGATTGTTGAGGCCCAAGGCTCAGGAGAAGTTGGAGCAGGCTGCGCGGGACCAGTGTTGGGATGGGAGTGTAGGAGCGGTGACAGCCGCGATCCAGGTGCCCAGGATCTTGGCATCATGGGCTTTGAAGTCAAGCAGGCCCATGCCTCCTTGATGATGAAGGGCCAAACATGACCTCTAGCCGTACTGGTGGAGGGCGACCTGACCAAAGCCATCCTTGCAGCAAAGCATACAGGGATTTGAAGAAGCTTGGGGAGAAGTGGATGGCATGGGCTCTGAACCAGACTTTGGATAGGAGCATAGAGTTGGCAAGAACAACCCTGCCAGTGAGGGTAGTAGGGTGGGCTCTGAGACAGGCGATTCACTTCGTCACGTTGTCCAGTATACGGCACTCCATTACTGATGACGCATATCCGCCTGCCTCCATCCACACGCCCAGATGGCGCACCGGTCCTATGGTAGGACGTGGCACAAGGGGAGCACCAGTGGAGCGGTGTGTGTTGAGTTAGTAAGGCGTGGACGTGGGCGAGCAGATGGGCTGGGTTGGGAACTAATTGCTGGGGCCCAGCAGTTCTGAAACTGACTAAGGAGGATGATTTCGGTTTTGGAGGCATTCAGTGCCGCGTTGCTTACCCAGGAATAATCCTGGATGAGGGCTTCAAGCGCGCGTGCATCTTTGTTATTAGACACCCCCACCACGCAATCATCTGCAAATGCCATCATCTTGACTGGGGTTTGGCCTGGCACATGGACCCCAGTGAGTTAGCATTCACATTTCGCAGTAGTGGGTCAAGGCTGAAGTTGTATAAGAGTGGGCTGAGGGGGTCCCCTTGTCGCAAGCCCCTTTGAGGGCGGACTACTTCCATTAGGAAGCCTGGGCCACGCACTGCCATTATCACAGATTCCGTGAGCAGAATTACCCAGTTTATGAAGCGGGGGGGTAGGCAGAATTGATGGAGGCAGGCCCTTAGGTATTACCAGTTTACTCTATCTTTGGCCTTTTGTTGGTCCAAGAATACCAGTGCCCCAGAGGCTGTGGACTGACATGCATTAGCCACAGAGTGCACGTTATCCCAAATTGACCTTCTGGGGATGAAACCAAATTATTCTGGGGAGATGGTGGCAGATGCTACAGTACCTAAACGGTTAGCCATGATTTTTTTTAAAATTTTGGTGTCTGTGTTTGTTAGAGAAATGGGGCGCCAGTTGGCTAAGTCAAGCTTATCCCCTTTCTTGAAGAGTGTGACAGTAAAGTCTCCATGTCCTCCTGGTAGGAGGCGTGTTTCCAACATGCTTTGGTTAAGTGAGGCAAGCAGAAGTGGGGATATATATTTGAAATATTTTTGTAGAACTCATATGGAATGCCATCTGGGCCTGGGCATTTTTGGTTTGGCGCACCACAAATGGCTGTCCATAATTCGTTCGGAGTAATTAAATTCATTATTTCTTGGTATCAGAAAATGGTGCAGATATGATCTCAGTCGAGAAATTCTGCCATTTCAGCTGGCTGAATTGGTTCAGCTCGGTATAGCTCAGAGTAATATTTTTGTGTTTTGATTGCCACTTCAGCTGGTGTATCCACAATAGAATTATCCGATCTTCGCACCTGTGTGCAGGCCACACTCTGGTGTGGTGCGAAAATTTTTTCAAAGAAGTATGTGGTACACTTGTCGCCTTTAGTGATACGTGTGTCCCTGTATTGGACACAAACCCAATGTTTGTGTTGCCTTTCAAGTGCGTTGAGGTGGGCAGCTGCCTCCGCCCTCCTCCAGCCCCATGCAGGGCTGTATCCTGTGGTTGAAATGTTGGACTCCAAGTGGGCTAATTCTACCAGAGCGTGCGAGATAACCGCTGATGTGGCTCGTGAGCATCTGGAGGAGAGATGGCAATAGTGGCGGATGGTGTCCTCTTTGAAAGTTGCCCATGTGGAAATGGGATCTGTGCAAAATGGTGCAACAAATGATTTTGCCAAAGTTGCCTCTTCCACCCATGTGGAAAATCCTGGCGATGCAAGCTTGGGGGGGCTGATTTTGCACCAATGTGGGGCATTTGCAACTGTGATGGGTAAGTGGTAGGTTATTGAGACCAGTCGGTGGTCAGAGAATTTCATTTTTGTTGTTTTGAAGTGGGAGATGTGGGGTTGGAATTTCGCCGGCATCAGAATAAGGTTGATGCGGGTCATGGACCTTAATTAGCCATTGTGGATGTGGGGATGCGACATGTTTTTGAGCTGGGGCATGTCACAGCAGCGCATCCATTAACCAAGGGTGGCTTTTAGAATGCGTAGTTCTACATGACCCTGTGGGGCGTGGGGTGAGGGAGGCCCCGGTCTGTTGGTGAGGTTAGCAAACAGTTCTTTTCACCAACTAGGAAAGAATCAGGGGGTAGCGGGAGGAATTTGACCGATGAGAAAAATTCCTGATGCTCATGTGCACCATTTGGGGCATAGATGTTGATGATTGCGTGTGCAACGTCAGCCCACAAGAAGGTGACGACGAGCACTCAGCCATTTAGGAATGTTTCTGAGGATGTGAATTTGAAAAAATTATTTTTCCAAATTAGCACCCCACAGTGCTTTGACCAAAAGGATAGGGATGGGAGGAGCATTGTTTTCCAAGCTTCCTTGGAACCTCGTGGACAGTGGGACTCCTGGATGGCCAGGGTATCCACGGGTAAATTGTGTTGTAAAAAACTTAGTTTCCTAGCCCAGGATGGGGAGGCCTTGAGTCTGGCGATATTCAATATCCCTAGAGTGAAGGTTTCCCCCATCGCACCTTAGGTGTAAGGGGTGGGCCCCGGGCCCACCAGCTTCTTCAAGGTCCCCACGGGCTTTCACAGCAGCGCGGGTGTTAGCAGCAACGCTATCAGGGTTTTTGTTGAT
This sequence comes from Massospora cicadina, assembly GCA_022478985.1. Lineage (NCBI taxonomy): Eukaryota > Fungi > Entomophthoromycota > Entomophthoromycetes > Entomophthorales > Entomophthoraceae > Massospora > Massospora cicadina. Next base: position 72,785 of record JAKSZP010001496.1, on the reverse strand, counting down.
TTTTGTGGAAAGAGTCGCGTTGGCTTTGGCCTTCACTTTTTGTTTTCCTGACGTCAGACAAATTTTTTGTGGTGCGGATGAGTTTGGTGCACCATCGAGCGGGTCAAAAAAAATTTTCAGTTGGGATAGGTCCCAAGTCAGTTTTAACCAGAGCTTGGGTGCAGCGATTGGGTGAGATTGAATCTCCCATCAGATCCTTGGATTGAGTGGCCCACTCATCATGGGCTTCCCAATCTGATTGGATGATGGATTCCCAAGTTGCTTCCACCACGAAGGTCTCCATGTCCTCCTGGCGTTGTGAGTGTGGGATGGCGGTGGTGGCCTTGGCCGCTTCCTTGGCCGCAGCCCTATGGGCCTGCTTGGCCTTCTTCCACTCCTGCGGGGAGATGGGCTTTACCAATAGGTAGCAGCCTTGTGCTCCCCACGGGAAAGCCTCCTTGGTGCTTGCGGTTGGTTTGTAGTGCGCCTCTCCGCTGGCCATGGCCACTGAGGGGTGCTCTTGGAATGTGACGCCCTCCTTGATGGGGCATGCATGTGCCTTATGGCCGAATGCATCACAGTGGGTGCAAGTGGGGGGCGCGCTGTCCACGGGTACCTGGAATGGGTGGGTGGTATGCCCTGCAATATCAATAAAAGTGGAGTGCGGGATCTGGGTTAGGTCCTTCACAATCTCCTCAGTTGGGGTCAGAACTGCGATGGCTTTGCCGGTGCACAGGTGTGGCATCAGCGTGAAGCATTGCATTTTGAAAGATTGTATTTTGCCGTATATGGCGAGACCATCTTTCAGGTGTTGCTCCAAAATGTCACGTTTTACCATAGTAGGCAAAAAGTCAAATGTGAGGAAATCTGGTTTGATTTTGTCCATCTGGTGCACTTGGTTTCGATGACCCATTGCCCTTTGGGGAGGTCAACCACTATGCGCACTGCTTCAGCCTCGTCTGCTGCTTTTTTGTTCTCAAAACCTAGGTCCAGCCAACCGCGTGACATGGAATGAGGTGCAACATACACCGCGGTTGGGAAAATTTTGTGTACATCTTCACAAAATTTTTCCCATAAGGCCGTTTTTTGGATGTCCAGATACACACGGACTCCAAATTCCACTAATGAAAGTGTCTGGGAGTGTGGCGTGTTGATGTACTGGTTGCATCGTGCTTGCCATGTGAGTATCTCTGGGGAAATTGTGACCGCCGGTTTTTTGAGATTTTTGTCTATTCTGCTGGATTTTCTGGGGCGTTTTCAAACGTTGGAGGCCGCGGGCCTTCCGCCTGCTCCTCTTACCTTGCTTGCCCAACTGCTACCTGACATGGGCGCAGACTAATCTCCTCTGTGAGATTAACAAACTAGATTCAGTCTTGAATTGAATAGGTTGCAAAAGTGTTTGCAACGAGAAAAATAGGTACTAGGGACCTTATCCTGTAAAGATTAAATTTTTATAATTTATGAGAAATTATGATTACCCCATCATCTTTGTCTTCTTTGACTGCTCTGCTAATATATGAGCTTGGAGCCCCATTAAACCTTGAATTACAGTCTAGATAACTGATAATCTGACAGAAGTGATGTTCACTAAAGGGACCCTCTGAGCTGTACAGTAAAAATGTCTATCACGAGAAATGGAGACAATAAGAAACAATAAAATCAATTGGTCATCTAATCGAGAAGTGTAACATGATGTATCAACACATCTCTATATGATGTGATCACTTTGCAGCCTGAAAGTTTGAAATTTAGTCCACATTTGAACTCATCTTACCATCAGTTGATAAAACTCACGGTCAAGTTCAGCATGATAATATCATGAAATTACTCAGCAGAATATAAATATTATACTTTGGAGTTTCATATGGAGGAATCCATAACTCGAACTTTTTAAATGCAAAGAGCAGTAAGGAATGGAACTCTTGAGTACTTTGGGATGGCACTGAAGAGCAGAATGGCTGTAGAGAAGCGATAGTTATAAACTTTTGCTTCTCTAGGGTATGATTGTTGGCAACTATCCTGAGTTACAATAATTATTATTGCAACTATGCAAGAAGACGCAAAATAAGTTACTTTTGATAAAAAATATACATTTAATTCTTATAAGTTACGAGATTTTTGATGATTAAAGGTTTGCCTGGTGCACTGTGATAATGAGGCGCTAGTCCTCCTTGTTCAGAATCTGCAACCCTCATCCAGTAAGAAGTTTGAAGCATAATCATTTCTAGGTGGCTTTTAGATTGTCAATTTTCCCTTTTTTCTAAGGCTTTAAGTTACAATACCGGATAGAGAGATTAGCTTGTTTCATATGACAATTCTTAGCCTTGTATTGTTTTTGCTATATTAAAGGAAGGGGTCAATTAACTGACAATTCATTCTTTTTGAAGGCTTGATCCATCGAAGGAAGTTAAAATGTTTTTTGTTTCAAATTTTAATATCTTCAAAATATATCAAGTACAAACGCCCACATCTCCCCCTAAAAAACATGTCATAGGATGATATTTGGGCGTAAGCATTAGGCAATTACGCAATTAATTATTGTGACATGCGTGAAATTGACCATGTAACTTTTTGAATTAGCCTTAAATCTTACATGGTAAGTCCCTAACCAGGAGGTGTCTAATTTGTTAGGTCACCCACCAGGGCAATGATGATAAAACAATAAAAGGACTCCAAAGTTAAACCTGAGGAGCTGGTTGACTAGCATTATATTGCATAGTATTCTTCATGGTTGTTTAGATAATCACCTAAGTGGTGCGCTTTTAGTCTGAGTTGATTTATTGTCTTTTCCCCTCATAATTAGCTCAGCCATCACAGGAGCAGTGGATTCCACTAATGCTGAACACTACAGGGCAGTTAGGGCTTTCATACATAAAAAGCCTGAAAAGGCGACATATAAGTTTTGGTGATAGCTTATTAAATAAGCTAATAAGGCGGATGGCAAGTAATGGTTCATCCCATGAAGTCCAAGGCTGCCACCTTTTTAATAATTTTAACCAAATACTGTTTGCAATTTATTTTTCTCAATAGTGAAAGTATTATGAGAGCATTGAAGTGCTGATTAGAATTAAATAATGAGGTTATCTCCTGAACAACTATGGATGTAAGGCTCAAACTCATTGCTAATAGCAAAACCCTTTGGGCATCCATGTGAGTGAAAATGAAGAAAAGCAGGAATAACACCATGGCCTAAAAAGTAGCAACAAGAACAGAAAATGTCTTGGCCCATTTGGCGGGAGGGTTAATTTTATGTATTATATAGTGATGACCATATAGGCTAATAGGTAGGGGCACTATGACGTCTACACTATTGACATTAATTGCAAAGAAGAAATTACAAATTCATGCTGAGAATGAGGGCTCAGAAAATCCTGTGTCCTACATGTTAAACAGGCTTCTAATAATTCCTGTATTGTCTCAAGCGTTTGCTCCAATAAATCTGTTTTCTTAACCTCTAATAGAAATACTTAAATGCTCCATGTCCCACATTCAGTTGCTCTGATGATAATTTCGGTTTGAGAGGAGTGTTGCAGGTAGGCTAGCCACTTTCCATTGATTGTTTTTACAGAATGCCATCCTAATCTGTGTGCTTTCAGACATAGCTCATAATGTTTTCTTGGTTTCTTGGTTTCATTTCCTAATGATTAGTTGGAAAAATAAATCCTTTAAGCGAGTTTATTTTGCACTAATACTGATAAGTTCAAATTATTGATAATCCTTCCATGATTTTGATGGGTCGTTCCAGCACAATGTACAATAATAAAGTCATATCTTTGTGGCCTTTCTTTTTCTTTGATCACTAATTTTAAGAAAATTTGAAATTTAAAAAAGCTTCTACTTTTGACCGCTTCTCTCAAACACTAACCCTAGCCTATGTTGACTAGATCGCTGGCTGCTTATCCACATGGGGCGGCAGTGTGCCGCCTCCTTGCGTTTATTAATTGCTGCCAAAATTACCATTAGGCTGGCCCAGAAAGCCCCATAAACATCCTTGGTCGCTATGTCCCACCTTGTGACCTAGACCATCACCTTGCACGCTACCAGGAAGTGCTCAAAAGCCCTCTGGTGCTCCCTTGGAATACCCTGCATTTTGGCCTTCAGGTCAAGTATGGGACTCTCTTCCCCTACTTAATCGTGGCCATCATCAAGATGGCCACAGAAGATAACAAACCCACCTAATTCATAAATTGCCGCCCTTTTAAGAGGAACTTTGATCTTTTTTTCTATTGCAAAGCCCACGCCATAGCGGCAGCACAAAACCTTTAATGTATAAAAATACCCCATCCCAACAATATAAACTCGCTTGCCAGATGAGGCCACACTGGTGGTCCAGTTTACTTGCTTGCTCTTCCACCTCTCCCCAAACGCCTCCGCCATGAGCTCACTGAGGGCTTGCTGCCTACAGCACTGACTCCTTGCTGCAATTTGTGGTTCCAAATGGTGCTATTTTTCTCATTGGGTCTCACGCATTTGCTACGATCAACCCATTATATCAGGACACCCACCTCGTGATACATCCCTGCGCTGTGATCAGATCGTCCCCTGATTATCCCTTCTGGGTGAGCATCAAATGGCCGCGCCTTATGTCCCTTGTGCTTTAAACTTGACCATTCAAAATGCAGGTGACCACTAATTTTATTGGAGGCTGCTTTCACCGCTCCTCCCTCCAGCGTAATCCCAACTAACATTTTTACTAACTTTTCTGAATAGGAATCGATTCTCTCTACCTAACCCTTAACCACCACTGGTGATCCTCCCACCACTTCACCCAACTATGGTTCAACCACAATAACCATCTCTAAGAATAAGGCTGCTCAAGCGCCAATGGTTTATGTTTGGTCCACTGTGTGTGGCCAATCATCTTCTGCCACCCTCACTAAAGTTCTCATTGCCCAAAGATGGCCGTGCCAAATATTTGGCGTAATTGAATGGATCAACAAAGATGAAATTACGCTTAGATTAAACCCAACTTTTTCTGGTCAGAATTTTTCAACCACCCACCCAATTCACCTCCACACCACTGCTTTTGGCCTCATGCCAGTGTCCCCATTTAAGAAGTATCAACAGAAGGATGTTGATGCAGTTGCTGCCCCAACCAAATCCCTCCTCCACCAAGCCCTCCATATGAAAAATAAGCCACTTTGTGAGAGTTTCTCCATCCCAAATTTCCTAAGTGATTTCCTTGAATATGTTAAGTTTGATATTGAAGAACTTGCAAATGCAGCTGGCCACACATGCGTCAACGTGGCGAGATCTTCATTATATGACCCCAATACTCCCAAACCTACTAACGAATTAGATTGTGTATTTGTGTGCCTAACCTTCTTACCTTTGACAAATTTCAAATCACCCAATATGGTGAGCCAATGCACTCCGCTGACCTCATTTATAAGGAGAACCTAACCTCTTACTCCTTCTGCCACATGCTGCTGATTCTCCCACCCCCTTTTGTTTGTCTTTTCCCGCCACCTGAAGCTGGCACTAGATAATAATCCTCCCAACCTTTCTTCCCCTTCTAGAATGGATGCTTAAGCTAACGCTGCTGAATCATGTTAGAATTTTTATTTTATTTAATAATCCCTTTATTTAGCACAAAGTAAGTAAAAGTTTCGTGCAGGACCCCTCTCTGGGTTGGGCGCGACTAGTACTAAAAATTCATACCTTTGTACCCTTAAAGCTATCCTGCCAGTTGGCCAATGATCCATATTTATTTGAGCCATTTTAGTGATGCGTGTTTGGTGACAATAGTAAAGTGGTTTCCATATAAACAAGGCTGAAAGTACTTAATTGTAGGTATTATATCAAACACCACCGTTTTTTGACACTGCAGTTACATTTTGGCCTTTAGTAATGTTTTACTAAAGAAGGTCACAGATCAATCCACTTGCTGCTTGTATACTTGGGCCAAGTTAGCAACACAGTCACGTCTGTGGGGCTGAGGAATATTATAAAGGGTTGATCAGAGATTGGATGAATAAGAGCAAGCTGGGTGATTAGGACCATCCAAAAGGAGATAAAAATCCTGATCTTACACTGGGTTTCTTTTTAGAATGGATGTTCAAATTTAGTAGATACAACAGATGTTTGATGAGGACAGCAAATTTTATGATAGATTGCCTATAATACCCCACTTACCTGAAATACCTCTATGTCCTCAAGATTCATAAGGTGTCATATTCTCAATTGCAATAACTTTTGGGTAAATATTTAATTATTTAAATGTTGACCTTATGCCACTAAATTTCCCTTTATGGCTAAAAATGAACATTTGGAGGGCTTAAATTTTAGTGTCATCCTGGATTCAATTAAACCTGACTAAGTTGCTCGAGATAGCCATTGAATTTTAGAAATATGGTACTTTTTGTCAAGGCATACCATGACTTAGGACAACTTTCAAGTCACCCAGGATCTTGTCCATAACTCGTTAGTATGTAGTATGGTCATTACATAGCCCTTTCAGCATGCAAGTTGATTAAAATATGGCTTTGTTCATTAATAGGTGCACAAGTCTTCATCTTCTGGTGCTTATTTGTTCTGCCAATATCCACTGGCAAGATAAATCTCCTGAAATAAACTGGGTCTCAGCCAGGAGTTATTGAGAGTTATCATCTGATTGGAGGGGATAACTGTTAAAAGTGTCTGTAATCTCCAATTACCAGAGAGTTGATGCACGGTGCACAACCACAACGCCAGGGAACTAATTGTCAGTATTAAAGTGAGAGTAGCCACAAAGAAGTACTGGAGCTAAAATATCAAAGTACAAGGGTGTACAACGTGGTATTTATTAATATGTGGCAAACAAACGACAAGACTTGGGTGGGCCCTAAAGAGGTGTCCATATACAAGCTGTGATCAGTGCTAGAATGCTCGGGTGCCTTGGCCTAGAGGGAATCAGGGCGGCCCAGAGGTGACCCCTGATGCAGCTGTAAATTTAGAGCATATAAATCAGCTAACATTGCTAGAGACTTCCTCAAAGAGGTCTTCGCACAGGTTTTTCCAACTCAACATAAGAAAAACTAAACTAAAGAGGGGTTTTATTTAAAGGGAAAACAACCAATGAGGAAGGTTGGTATTGAAAAATCATTTTTAAAATAAAGCGGGAGAGTTATAAGTCAGTGAAAGTGTTACTAAGCCCAGGTGCACTAATAAGCCACGCTTCATTCCAACAGGGTACTATAATTTGAAATTACTGAGCTCTGGCGGTTGATTAAAGTTGAGGCTAATCCAAGTTGGAAATTTCATAGTTTAAATAAGTTCCAAACTCCCGTTCACCGAGTAACAGGCTTAAGCCATTGTCATTTAGATGATAGCTTGTTTGTTTTAACGCCAAAGCCGTAACATGAGGCTGGGCGTTCTGCACTTCACTTAGACTAACTTGGGCATATCTGGCCTGCACCCATAGTTGGTCCAAGGATGCTTTAGGTCTGGAAGATCCTGTAACTTTACCTTTTAGGCCTCTTGACGCTCAGCCTTGTCTTTGCTGTTAGTACAATTAATTAAGTCATGTAAACATGACAAAACCACTCCTCTTTTTAGGGCTTCATTCTCCTTCCAGGAACATTCTCCAAAGAAAAGTTCTTGTGGCAGGGGCCAACTTCATGGCAGCGATATCTTGCTTGGACTTAGATCCTTTGGCCTGAGGAACTGCTCATGGAAAATTTTGATCAGATCTTGGGCATGGGTGCAGTCACGCGGTGGGACCCAATTGTTCTCTGCTGTGTCAGTGCCCTTCCAGGATACAAAATACTCAAGTTTTCTTCTTACTTGACGGAGTCTACAATTTACTTTACTTCCCACTCTGGCACCCCATCCACGAGATAGGCCTCAGGAGCTCTGGCAGGAGGCCCTCAAACAATGATGCTTGCTTTCATGAAAGACTGAAAAGATTCAAAACAAAAAGAGGATGAGATCCAATTGGTATAAGGCGTGGCCCTCCTTTCTGACAATGCAATAAGGCCCAATCCTCAGTTCCAGTTTTTTGCATGGTTGCTTATTTGGGATGCTTTTAGCATCTAGAGACACAAGATCCCCTTATTTGTGCGCTGGTCCAACTTGTCTTTTACCATCAGCGTCATCCATTTAATCCTGCATGGCCGCATCTAAATTCGTGCTCACCCCTGGTGTACTTTCTTGATTATTTTGGCGAAGTCCACCACTGCTTCCACCTTGGATCCACAGCTGGGCTCCATGTTGAAGACGGGATTGAAACCATAGTTGGCGAAGAATGGATAACAACCAATTAATGCTTGTTGGGCGTTAATATAATTGAGTTGGGCCATGTGGAGATGGGAAGCCCAATATGACTGATCTGCGGCGATGTAACACTGCAAGAACTATTCTAGACACTGGTTCACTTTTTCAGTCTGCCCATCTGATTGGGGATTATAGGCAGTTGAACGGCAGAGGCTAATCTGAAGATTCTTACACAACTATTCCCAAAAGATGGAGGTGAACTGGGGTCCATGATCGCTAATTATTTCTGGGGGGACCCTGTGAAGAGCAAACACATAAGTGACATATATCATAGCCATCTTAGCTGTTGTAGCTGTTGTTCTGCAAGGAATAACGTGGGAGAACTTTGTAAAATGGTCCACCACTACCATGATGGCGTCATAACCATCATATGCAGGTAACTCCACAATAAAATTCACAAATACAGAAGTATAAGGCCCTTCAGATTTTTGAACTGGTACCATCAACCCTGCGAGGGCTAATTATTGACTTCATTTGATTGCAAACCAGGCACTCCTTACAATACCTGCCCACCTGCGCGGCTAATCCCTTCCAATTGTAATGCATTAATTAGCTCCAGAGTCTTCGCCTTACCAGGATGACCAAAGTTGATCCATCATGATGGTCCCAGTTGATTTCCAGGCTAAGTTCTCCGGCGGGAAACCATAGGCACCCCTGAAACCATATAATCTCATCCTTCAAGTGATAAAACCTGGTAATATCCTCCTGATTCAACGTGCTTCTAGCAAGGGCCATAGTATATTTGGCTGACAAAAGCTGGTAAAGGACTATATTTCTGAACAACCATATTCCTCTGCATTCTCCAGAGGAACAAGCAATGGCACGTTGGCCGAGGTAGAGGGAATTAGAGGCACATTTTTACCTGGCGGAATCATCAAATGGGTATTATGCACCTCTACCTCCCTAGGATCGGGAGCTAGTGCAGTGTTGCAGCTCAAAGCATCAGCCAAACCATTGACCTTACCCTTAAGTAAACTCATATGAAAACACAAACAGGGCTAAGGTCTCATGCCAGGGGGTTTTTGTGGTGTCAAGACATGAGGTGCGCGGTAGTACAACAAGGCACAATGGTCTGTAAAAATGCAGAAATATTGGGATGAGCCATGTAAGTGATGAAGCCAAAAGGTAAGCGCCTCAACCACTGCTAATAACTCTTTATCATATATGACATAGTTTAACTCTGTCAAAGATATCTTCCTGGAAAAATATTCTACCAGATGCTCTATTCCATCTTCGCCTACTTGTGATAGGGCCGCTGCTATGGCTAAGTTGGAGACATCAAAAGCCACTAAGAAGTCTTTATTGGGGTCAACATGGTGAAGGATGGACATGGACAGCATGGTGCACTTTACCACTTGGAAGGCATCCTGAAAAGTTGGGGACCACTGGAGCACTTTTGCATCACTCGCCTTATATAAGGACCCATTACTTCAGAAAGATTTGGTGTGTGTTTAAAAGGGAAAATACACGTCCCCAAAATACTCCTCAAGTCCTTAACCAAAGTTGGAGTGGGCCACTCACGAATCGCCTTCTCCATGTCTAGAGTTATCATATTTCAATGATCAAAAATGACGTTGCCCAGGAGGCTACCTGGTACTTTTTAAGAATTCATATTTACTTACTTTTAATGTAAGGTAAGCTGCCCTCAAACGCTTCAACCATCTGCGAAGGTGTACTGCATGGGACTCATTTTCAGGGGGAAAACACCATAATATCATCCATTTAGGCTACCACACATTCCCCCAGAAGGTCCCCAAAGCCGCACTAATATGACATTTGAAGACATAAGGGGCATTTTTAAGCCCAAAGGGAAAAACCCAAAAATGTAATTTCCTTTTTTTGGTATGGAATGACATTAGCCACTTCAGGCCTTTTTTGATATGGATCTGATTAAATGCGATTAAACAATCCAGTTTGGAGAAGAATATCGCCTTCTACACATAGCGTGCAATCTGTGAGTCCAGTGGGATTGGATACAAGTCTGGTAAGTGACGTTGTTGAGAATCCCACAATCTACGCAGGGCGTAAGGTAGCATCAGCTTTCTCCACAAACAGAAGTGGGGAACATACGGGGAGGTTTGCTGAAAAATCTCGCATTTGGCTAACTGCTCATTAATTCACACATCTAAGGCCAATTCCTCCCGTGTATTTAAAAGATAAATTGGGGAAGATATACGCACCAAATCAACGGTGGGCTTGTAATCGCAATCAAACTCTGAATGTGCTCATAGTACATTTGCTAAAGTTGCATCAAAAAAGATTATCATCCTCTAAACAGCAAGGTAAGGGCACCTCCAAAGGGGGCTTCAGCAACGGATCATATTGAATCTGTGGATATTGGGCCAGTGGGGCAAATCGCCCTGAATGTTTGCCTTGGCCAAAGGGACAACTAATTCATGACCATTCTTCGAAGTTAAGGACAAGGTATTGTCATTCAAGTTGGTTCTGACATAATACTTTTGCCACCACCTTACACCCAAAATGATGGAGTACTAAAGTTTTTTGATAGCTTTGAAGCTGTCTGCCAAATGATATTTGACAACTTGATAATTTACTGATCCCATAATTTTCAGCGTAGAAATACCTTGTGAATCCCCTCCCCTAACCATACCACCTGGCAAGTAACTCAGCTTAAGGTAGTCTGCTAGGTATTGATAAATAAAATTCCCAGAGGCTCAGGTATCCACCAAAATATCGTGCTGTTTTACCCTAAAGGGGATAAAAGGGTATCAGTCAATAAAAAATATCCAAAATGATCTTTGTTTATAGCATACAACGCCAACACTTCACCATAAATATTTTCTTTAGGCATTAGCATGCCTCCAGGGTACGTTTCTGCATCACAGAAAAAAGAGGGATAGTTGGCCACTCTTACTACTGAAGTCACATATCCCACCATATCTTCAGCAACTGCATAAACATTTTTATATTGAAGAAGAAACTCCATCTTCACCATCCTTGATTTGCGGATCATGGTTGTGGTCAAGCGTGGGTTCTCTGGGGTGATTTGGTACACTGAAATGGGTTCCATATCTGAACCATAAGAGAAGATATAGGGCTCAGTTTTATATAAGGAAACGTTTTTATAAAACGCGTTTTGGGCCGCAAATGACCCCATACCCATTTTGGTAATGGTTTGTACATTGTAATCCAATGCCATCACTACCAGGCCCTTTGTCAATGATCCCACCTGCACTGTCTGAACAATGTGACAAGGAAAAACCAATTTAATTTTTATTTATATTTTATAAAAGTTTGGTGGTAAGTCGGGGAATCACAACTCTTGCTTGTCAAGCATCTGTATCCACCATGTATGAGCAATAAGGGTGGGTACATTCCTGTCAGAGGAAGCAAGAATAATTCTGAGATGCTCCAACTATAAGCAATATGAGAAAACGGAGGTGAGCCCTGCTGCGGCTGTGACCAACAGCTGGTGCAACCAATTTGCACTTTAATAAAAACCAACACAGAAAATATTTGTTCACATAAAATCAAGAGGTTGGTTGTCTAATGTCAGAGAGTGCCTGTAACTCTCCAGTTACAGGTGAGTTTTGTTTCATTGCACAACCACAACGCCAGGGAACTAATCGTTAGTGCAAAGGTAAGAGTAGCCCAGAATAAGGTTCTGGATCTAAAATAACAAAGGACAAGGTTGTGCAACGTGATAGATATTAATATGTAGAAACTAAATGACAAGACTTAGGTGATACCTAAGGGCTGTCCATATCAAAGCTGTGATCACTGCTAGAGTGCTCGGGTGCCTTGGTCTAGAGGGAACCAGGGCGGCCCAGAGGTGCCCCTGATGCAGTTGTAAATTTAGAGCAGATAAATCGGCTAATGTTTCATGAGACCTTCTTGAAGTTGTCCGTGCACAGGTTCATCTAAGTCAACATAAGAAAAAATGTAAACTAACAAGGGGATATATTTAAAGGGAAGTCAGCCAACGAGGAGGTTGGTATCAAAGAATCATTCTTAGACTAAAGCGGGGGAATTATCCACTGGTGAAAGTAGTAAATAGCCCATGCGACCAATTTGTGAACGCTTAAATCAAACAGGGTACTATACTTCAAGGTCAACCAAACTCATTGATTGAAGTTGTGGCCAACCCAATTTGGAAATTTCATAAATTGAATAGGCTCTGAATTCCCGTTCACCAAGTAACCAAAATGAGCCATTGTCATTTAAATGATAGCTTATTTGTTTTAACTCCAAAGCCGTAAAATGAGGCTGGGCTTTCTGCACTTCACCTGTTTTAATCTGGGCATATCTAGCCCACACCCAGAAATGGTCCAAGGTATGCTTTAGGTCAGGAAGGTCCTGCAAATTGAGCTTTTGGGCCTCCTGACTCCCAGCCTTGTCTTTTCTGTTGGTATCCTCAATTAAGTCATGTAAACATGACAATAATGATCTTTTGGGTTACTGAATTGAGCTTATGTTATTCCATAACTACTCAATATTGACGATCTTTTTCCAAAACAAATAAAGGATGAGACGATCAGGGACTATGAAAAGGCATTATCAATCCTAGATTTAGCAACTTCTAAAGCTCAGAGTAACTTGTGCCTCTTCCACCTTGTTTTTAATGAGGTTTCATGCATATAGTTAAAGGCACCCCTGTCTCCATATTCTGTAAAAACCCTTCCTGTTTTCTGAAGCATATATGGACGTGGAGGTAATGTCAGAGAACTCCTCTAAAAGCCACTAATCTTCTTTCCTTGTTCTTTGGTGAGGCTTTCTCCTATAGAGGCTGTAACTATTGCCACTGCAGAAGGCTCTTCTAACTTAAAGTCATATTAAGTTCAATCACAAAGACAAATATGATCTCACTGATGGGTAGTAAGCGTAATTAGGATATTGGAGTATTAGGTCAACTGTGAAAGCTCTAGAGTAAAGTTAGATAGCAATGGTGAAATGACCTGGTTTATGCGTGATTAAGAATACCTGAGCATGTTAAAATTTCTTTTGTGGTAGAATTTTTGCCCCCCAGATCTCCAAAAGGCTTCCTGGAAGAATAATTATGCGGATGGGTGTCTATTATGATATGTGACCCTGGAGAAATTACTTTAGGCTCTGGTGGGTACACAGGCATCCCCTTAACACAATTATTTACATGAGGCGGTAGTCTTATATGCAAACCTCAGAAGTTTTATTTACGATGATCAATCAGAATTCCATCTCTAATAAAAATTTGAGCCTTAATAAGCTCTTTGCTATCCTTTGCATTTCAAACACTAATTGAATGTGTTTACCAAATAGGTATAAGAATCTTTCTCCATAATATAAAATGGCGTTTTACTCTCAAAGGAATTGGAACCCAACAGTTGTCCTAAAGAGATGAATCTAGACTTTAGTTATGGTATTTTTTAAATTATTTCTGAATTTAAGGGGGAGAGCGGAGTATACCTTAAGGGATCCGGTGCACCTTGGCACATCAGTGCCATATTAAAAAAGTGTGGCAGATCAGGCGGACTTTGAGTTTTTTATTGTTTGTAATATATGAAATTCAATGGTGAACCACTATCAATTATTAGGATGTTAAAATTTATAGGTTTTCTGATTAACCTGGGTTAATAACCCCTTTAAATTTATTAACTGCACAGGTTTGGTTGTTGTGCAGTTCTCCGCGTTGTATGATAGTAATTGATATAATTGTTGATAATAGTATGGCGACTATTATCCATAGTTGAATTGAAGTACTAGAAATTGGTCCAACGCTCAGCCAGTATTTCCTCTCAAAATACTTATGATGTCCTGATTAAGCATTTGTTCCCTGGTACCACCTAACTCAATATACGCTCAGATCTCTGTTTATGGTCTCTCTGTGACACACAGTTGGCAGTAATCCCTAAATTGATTCAGCTTATTCTTCGGATTCCTGCTCAGATCCTTACTCTTTATCTTAAAGAGTCTCCAATTATCGCATACAGCAATAATATCCTTGAGAAAGAATAGAACCCAAAATGGATTCTGATAAAGTTTACCAAGCTAATACTTTAGTAAAAAATGATCTGGTAATTGATCTGGTATTTGATGATTTCAATTAATGAATTATTTGGGGAATTTATAATGGAGACTTTGGCGCCCAACCCTTGGTTGGCACCTCCTCAATGAAACGGCAGCCGTTTCCATTGAATTACCCAACCTTGTCTCATCAGTGATGGTATTTTCCATATTGGCTAGGATTCTGTCATTGGACATCCTTGAAACCTAAAACTGAAAGTCAGAAAAATTGTCCCTAACATTTTCCTCTCAATTCAAGCTAAACAACCATATTTGGCAAGCAACCTGCTTAGGTAATGGGACTTGTTACCCAATAAGGCAGGTCGTGAACTAAATGATTGATTCGCTAGATGCAGGCGGCATCACTTGCCTCACAATTTAATCCTTAAATTTCCAATTGGTTGGTGATGAAACCTGACCAATCTAAATCAATACACCTGATAGTTAATCAACTATCAGATGCCCCTATTTCATCAGCAACTATGGCTGATGAGATCTTAAGCATTCATCCGGATTGATCTCCATTGGATCTATCCCAGGCAAATAACCTCAAATCCCTGAAACATAGTTACCCCAAAATCAGGGTCAACTGATATCCAATTCACTTTGCATTAGCAAATTATTTCCTAGCAAACCCTGGTAATATAGTAAACTGGGAATATGGGAAAATATTTCACAGGCGAGTACATGGATCTTATTGAATTGACCACTAACTGATAAACCAAACTGTTTATTTTGGATAGTAAGGTGAGAAACTTTGGTGAATCACTGTAGGCATAAATAGTATTAGATTATTTTTTATAATTGTTTAAATCATTGTCCCAGGGTTCTCTGGTGACAACCCCTTTTTGATATCATATTTTGTAGATGCATAGTAGGGGGGCGTCATCACAAAGAGTCAGTTCCTTCATGCTTACCTCTCTTTCTCAAACAACTCGCATTCCCTCATATGTATGTTGCTTGTAGCATTCATCTTTAGTGTTCTGATGGCCATGGCAGTAAGATCAAATAGACACGTTTTCCTCCTTAGTCTCTATGACTTATACTCTAGGTCTAGGAGGGGCCCAACCAGAGTTGGGAACTTGTTCAAGGTGGCCGCGGGGATATTATTTAGAGCCTCTTGACTTCACAGATACACATAAATTTTTTGTTTGAGACTTTATGTGGAGCTAGACTTCAGGACAAGATTCAAAGATAGAGAGAATGGCAGTTGTTAGATTTTGGAATGCAAACATTATCCAGCCTTGATAAAATCATAAATTTCTACCTGTTTATCTGCTGGGTTTAATTTATCATAAAAACCTTATAGAGGATGTGGGAGTTATCAATATTTTAGTAACTAAAGGTTGATTAAATTCTCTAGTAAAGATTAACTAATCTGTCAGATTTAGATCTGCCCAATTATTAATGTTCCATTGGGGATGATCACTGATAATGTTTCAAGTGTTTAAATTGTTAATTTAGATATTCATAATTCATTATTGCTCAGATTTATCATTTTTTGTCACAGGTTGATAAGTGTTTATTGTTAGTTGCTATAGCATTGACAACGCTTTTATTTGCATCAACTTGCAGGTTATTCTAAAGCTACTCAACCTATAAATATGGGTATAAGGCCATTACCTTAGCAGGTTTCTAGCTTGATAAGGTTAATCCGCTGGGGTTGACTAAAGGTGTTGGGACATGTTCTTTAGAATTTAAACCCATGATGGAGTTTAGGCTAGTTGGCAGCAGAATTCATTTTAGGCAGATGAGTTATTCTGCACTTCAGATGGCTCCTAAGGGTTGGATAAAAAGGTTATAAAAGCTTTCATCACTAGGGCGCCAAAGGTAGAACTGGTCGCAAAAGTTCACTATATAGAAGCATTGTTCTTTTATAAGAAAAACAGACATTTTCAGAGGGCAAAGATCGAATTTAGTACATTTGCTTTATTGTTTTCCTAAAAAGTTTTTTAGATAGGTTCTCAAATCTGATTGTATGGTGCTCTCAAGATCTCTTGTGTAATGAGTGGAAGTGAAAGGTTCTCTAATTGTTTAGTTGGTTGTCAACTCTTTTGATTAGTGTTGAAGGGATATTTTTCAGTATGGATTTTTTATTTGAGGCAAGCCGACCAGTGATGGACATTACCAAAAGAAAGAAAGCAAACATTGACATGAAACCTGAGCAGGGTCAACTTCATTGTAAAAAGTTTTTCCACTTCTGTATTGGGACTTGGATTTTTCTGGTTACGTCATGGGTAAGGTTTTCATGTTATTAGACCTACTAACCACCAATAGTTTCCTTTGGCTGACACCCCAATCAATGTTCAAAGGGTGGGAATCAAACCCTAAACCTTTAGGTTGGTAGCCGTACGCCCTATCAACCACCTTCCACCCCCTCTTTTATGGATTCTTTATTTAGCTTCAAGTGGGTGAAGAAAGGTTGCTAGTACCTGTCAATAGGAGAAACCCTGTGAGGATTTAATACATAAGGTTGTGAAGAACTTAAATGTATAGATTACTTCATACTATCATCACCATACCCACTTATATTTTTGGGAATACAGCAAGTTTTAGGCTCGCTGGTGCTGATAACAGCCAGACTTTTCACAAAATGAAATTACTTAAAAACTCCTTTTTTGAAGTTAAATAAAGTCTAGGTTTTCTAAAGTTTTTATTAGTGCGGTATAAGAAATAAAAAGTTAGTCTTCTCAATACTACCACTCAGTATTTAAACTATATCGTGTATCAAGGGTCAAAGGGATTTAGTAATAATGTTCAGAATAGCTTAGTAACATCTAGATTAGGTGATATATTAATTAACTTATCGGAGCTCTGGAATACAATTCACATTGGCAAGACAATTGATGGGAAGTTCTTTTCAGACAGTATGTAACTGTGAGGTAACAATTTTATAATTACATCAGCCAATCACTATTAGACAAAATAATTAGACCTTGGGTGACCCCCACCAAGCCTATAAAAAGGGGTGGTCCCTACTTAGATGTTTTGATGGAACTAGATGTGGCCAGGGGAGGACCCTCTGAATGACGCCCCAAATCCGCCGCATGGTCAGAGCAATCCAACTGCCCGATCTCGAGATATTTTCCCATTTGGTATTTGTAAAAGTATTACCCTGATTTGCGGGGTTCCATCAAGAATTGTCCAGGGTCTATGGCCAATATTGCCTTTATTTTCATTCAAAGTATTATCATTACAAGATTGGACTTGTAATTAGTGATATTATTTGGTAATTGGGACTATTTTACCAAAAAATTATTTTGCCAAAGTTGAAATGGCAATTGTCTGACATCACCCTTTCAAGAATGTTGGGGGAAGAATAGGGCTGTAGGAAGCGGCCATAAACCTGTTTAATGGTAATTCCTGTAGATAAGGATATTATAAAGTACTCATTTCTTCTCTTGTAAGTGATGGCGAACATAACCTCCCAAATTGATCCAAGCTTGCCCCTAAAGGAGTGATGGGATTATAATAGTATAGGAACACTTCAAACACTTGATATGAAGGCTCAGAAGCCTAAAGCTCATTGGCAGCTTGTCCTTCTTTAGTGACTGTTTTAGCTAGGTTCGTCATAGCCTCATATTAAAGTTGAATGATACAGTGAGCCAATATCTCATGGCCTTTTCAGGTTCCTCACCACTAGAGAAGACATCCTTAGGTAAGAGGGCAGCTATTCCTGGTTCCCGCCCATATAAAACACAGAATGGGGATATTTTTAAGATATGGTGATAACTAATCCAGTAGGCCTTAGAAGACTCTGGGTAGGATTTGATCCCAGTGAAGTGGATCATAGAAGCTATTTTTGTAGAATGGAAACCAAAGTTCCATTTGCTCCCACAGTCCCATCTGTAGAGGGATTATATGGAGCCAAGAAAAGTTGTTGAGATCCCATGGAGGTAACCAGGATCTGACTACTCAGGAGGTGAAGTTAAACCATTTCTGAAGAGTAGTACTTGTGGACAACCATGATGAGTAAAAATTTTTTGATGAAAAAGGTGGCTGTGGCTTTGGCCGTTTAAGCAGGAAGAGTTACGGCTTCAACCCACTTAGAAAAGTGGTTAATGCCTAATAGGATAAATTTTTTCACCAGTAGTCTGAGGGTGGGGACCTACTACGTCCAAACTGATGGTGTGGAACGGTTGTTGAGGGTCAGTTGGTTGATATTGGTATCTGTTCTTGAAACTGGATTGCTTCTTACACGTGAGGCAGGCATCCAGGTTATTGACAAAAGCCTCCATAATTCCTTCCCAATATTAACAATCCTTAATCCACTCATAGGGTTTTTCTCCTCCACATCCTAGGGTGGAATGAGCTTCCAGGATAGCAGGTACACGTTCCAAGGGCTGAAGGTAAGGTAGCCACTTTGCCTCAGCCTTCTTGTACAATTTTAAACAATCCACTTTGGTGTTATGGGAGTGCTGGGCTAACATTTTCTGTATGGGCTCATCCTTATCCTCTTAGTCATTGGGGGACATTAAGAGGTCATATAACCTCTCCGCCTAACTATTACCCAAGTGAAGATCTGGCAGCTGAATTAACGCATCAACATTCATGTGATGGGTTCAAAAGCAGTGTTTAACCTTCATGTCATAGTGCTGGAGCTTTATAGCTCAGCGAGATAACCAGCCCATAAAATCCTTCATGTTCTGTAACCATTTCAGAGAAGCGTAGTCCGTAACCAAAGTGAAGGTTGTCTCTTTACAAGAAATGGTGGTAGTGCTTTAAAGCTAACAGAATCGTAAGGCTCCTTCTATGTTATATTATAGTTGCTTTCCTCCTTTGACAGCATCGTACTAAAATAGGATACAAGATGATCAACAATGCTTTCATCTAGTTGAGCTAAAATGGCCCCAACGGCATAGTCCGAGGCGTTGGTAAATAAGACAAACGGTTTTCCATAGTCAGGATGCCTAAGTATAGGATGCTGTTGTAGAAGTTGGTTCAACGTCTCAAAAGCGGCCTTCTGTTCAGCACCACAATGAAAAGGGGTGTTCTTAGTCAGTAGGAGGACAAGGGGTTCGCTGAGTAAGGTGAACCTATGGATGAACATATTAATCCCCATCATCCCCTGAAATACCTGAATATCCTGTAAAATTTTAGGGGTAGACATTTTTGAAATCGCTTTGACCTTATCTTGTATGGGCTGGATATCCCTTGAGATTTGGAGTGCCAAAGAAAATCCAAAATTCTTTTTAAGAAGGTATACTTTGAGGGTTTAACTTGATATTTAAATCACGTAATTGTTAAAACATCTCCTTCAGATGCTCAAGATGTGCGTTAGAGGTTTTTGAGAACACCGTGATTTCATCAAGGTAGACGATGAAACAAGTTAACTTCATATCCTGCAAGATGTGATCTGACACGCGTTGGAAAGTTGAAGGTGCATAACAAAACCCTTGAGGTAAATGGGTGGGTTGGAAGAGACCCTCACTGCAAATGAGAGCACATCTATCCTGGTCTTTGGGGAAGGTTCTTTTGCCAATAACTTCTAGCTAAGTACATAATGGAGTAGAATTTAGAGCCAGAGAGCTTGGCCAGAGCATCATTAATGGGGGCTAAGAAAGCTGTTCTTTTTTGTGAGGTTATTTAACATGCGGTAGTCCATGACTAACCAATGACCTCCGTTCTTCTTTTTGATTAGCAAAAGGGAGGAAGACCATAGGATTTGTGAAGGAACTAGTAACCCCGCGTCCTATAACTGCTTGAGTTCCGTCCTCATCTGCTGTTCTTACATCTTTGACTTTTGGTAAGGTTTTAAACCAAATAGAACGAGAATCACTTACAACAATGGAGTGGCTCCAGTTCTTCATTTGGCCATAGTCATTATCTGATATAGAGAATATTTCGTTAAACCCTTCAATAGATTATGAACTTTGTCAATTTTCTCAGGGGTCAGCTCATCCGAGATATGGACATTGGTAAAGTACATATCAGGTTATCCGTTGGCAGGCCCATATCCAACGTAGAGCCAATGAAGTTAAGTTGTTCAATGTCTTTTACAGGGACTAACAATCCTCTGCCAATCTCCTAGTGTTATTTTACAACTATTTTCCTGCAGGTGAGGTTCCCCAATAGAAGAGTAATAGGCCTCTAGTAGTCTGGGTCTAGAACGCCAGGAAATACCCGAGGCTCCAAGGGACTAACGCCCTCAATACTTATGAGGTGTAATAATCAGTGGTGTGGAATTTGGAGGGTGATCTTTGTGTCAACCACTCGTTGTTCACCAGCCTTAATCACTTCCTCATCTGCAGCATAAAAATGAGTACCGTCCTTAGCATCCAATGAATCAGGCTTTTTTGTATTTCATCTTGCGGTGGTATAATGTAAATGTAAAGCGAAAAATGGGTACTCAATTAGGCAAGAGTATTCGTTCTTGCTGGGATCTTTATTTGAAAAAGTCAAAGGGACTTTATAATTGAATAACGAGAGGTAACCTTGTTTCATGTTGATAATTAACTCGTATTCAATAGCAAATTGGGTACCTATGATCATATCATAGGTGTTGTAGTCCAAGGACACTGTAGGGGCAGATAAAATAAGCTTCCCAATTCGAATGGGAAGGGAAGAGTATGCCCCAATGGCGCGGGAGTTTTTAAGGCCTGCGGTTCCAAACTCTTGATTGTACTCCAAGTCAACCGCCAGCTTGATCTTTTTCATCAGTTTTGATGATTTTACATTCACTGAGGAGTTTGTATCCAAGATGGTCATCACCTGGACTTTTTGAATGACCACTTTTACTTTTGTGAGTGTTCCTCAAAAGTTAGGTGACAGAGCTAAGACCTCCTTGAGGTGAAAGGTGAAGGTTAGTTTGCGTGCAGTCTCATGGTAACTCTCCAGGATGGAAGTCATGGTGTGACCTCACTGGATAGGGCGAATTAAGCTAGATAAGAGCTTATCAGAGTCACTGGCGGTGTCAATAGCCGCAGGACACACTAGAACTTGGCTGAGATAGGTATCCTCAGGTATGGTGGCATCATCTACTCCTCCAGCGTTCAAACGACTAGGGACTTCCACCTTAGCGGGTACTCCTAATACATAGTAACAACAACATCATAACCTTTCTTCAAATTCATCCACGGGGATATTTTCAACAAGAGGTAATGGCATAATTTGAGTAATTGAGTCAGGCACATGAGATACGCTGGCAATAGGAGTGCCTACCCAGCGCTGAAGTCTCTTTTCCTTGCTCCAGCTCCTTGATGTCAGCTTTCTTTTTCACTACACAGCTCATAGTTTCCACCTTGTTGCAGTATGCACACTGGGGAGCTCAGGCCGAATGGCTTTTGGTTTTTGCTCCTCAGGGCCCATAATCTTAAAAATCTTTTTTGTTTTCAATGGCCAGGACCCGAGGCTTGGGCTTTTGGTCTTCAATGGCAAGAACGTGAGGTCGTGATACTACTCCATGATGAACTTAAAGCTTGTGGAAGTCAGCGAATCTAGTAGAGCCTCTTTTATATCATGGACATTGCAGAAATAGCGTTTGATGGAAGTGATGTGCATCGCCAAAGGAGGATGAGATGCCAACCCAGTTAATATAGCGGCAACAGCGTTGTCCAAGGTCAAAATCTTAAAAGTTAACAACATCTGTGCTTCAATAAAGAGCCATTATGCGAAGGCAGCCACTGACTCTTCTTTTCTTAGCTAATGTGCATGAACGCTTGATTCTTCATGCGTAAGCTTTTTTTGAGCCAAACATGTCAATGAGGGCCTCTTAACCTCGGACCAGGTGTTAGGGGCATCCATATGGTGGACCATCACCTCCTGGACTATGAGACTCAAACAAGAGAGGAATGTTTGACCTCATACGGTCAGTCGCCAATTCAATAGCAGATTCATAAACATATAAAAACAAAGTGATGCTTTCCTCACCGGGAATAAATTTACCTAAAAGTTGGTTTGAATAAAACATGGTCACTTTCAGAGAGGCTATGAACTGCATAAGCATCTGTCCCTGTGGTTTTTGAGCAAAGGTCCAACTGATCAAAGGACAAATAGAGTCAATTGAGCTGGTCTTGGATAGCTTCAAGCCTGGTTTCATTGCGGTGATGTACTTTTGGGAGGCAGATTCACATTGAGCCAATTGGGCTTCCATCCCCAGCTTTTGAGGTTCCAGTTACTCAATCTGACTCCAGTGCCTTGACTTTAAAATGGAGTTGTGACACAAGAGATCTTGGTTTTTTTTATCAACGTCCACCACCCCCACGCGGTTTTTGAGATCCTCTTTCATCTGCTTACACCCTTCATTGTCACGTGTTTGGGAGCCTTGCAAATTTACGTCACTCTTAATCTGTTCATAGCTGAGAAAAACCTGCTTCAACCAAATATGCAATTCTTCAATAGAATGGGCCCTTCAAGTGAGGTTTTTCCCCTTGAGCTTCTTTTTCAGAATGCTATTCCAGCAGGCCAAATTTTCTGTATTTTCAAGAAAAGCTTTAAGTGATAGCTCCTTTTCCAGTTGTGCAAACCTATCCTCTAGAGCGGGGGTAACCTAGAAGTTTTTGCAATAGACGTCGCTCAAGCTCCTCAACACGTGACAAGGCTTGGGGTTAATTGCCGCTCCACCACAGCCACACGTTTTTCAACCCCATTTTGAAGGGTAGACGCGTGCGCAGTGAAGTTTTTGTGAGTTTTCTCTTCATGATTTTCAAATTCCTTGGCAAACTCCTCAAGTAGAGAGCGGTTGCTAGCGGTGGAGGCGTTTAACTCATCATGGAAGATTGTTATCGCCTACTCTACATACTTTACTACACCAGATCCATGGTGATGAGCCGCTCAAGCAACTGAATAATGAATTTATGCTTTGCGTCCACATCAATTTAGCTGCACCAATATGTTCAGAGGTCAGTTGATATAACATACCATAAGCTAATCTTAGAGCATCATGATTCTCCAGGCGTCAATGTAGCTCTTCATGATGGGCGGCTAATTGGGTGTATCATATGAAACAAAGCAGGATGGGTAAATTTGCGGACATAGGAAGTCAAATTGGTAAGCTGGCTATAGGAATCAGGAAGGATTTAAGTCTTATAGAGGTACATAAGACGGTCCTCTACAGAAAGAACCTCTTTCACAGAAGCAATATCGCCAGAAATTAATATGCCATGAGTTAGGTCTCTCACTACTTCAGCTGCAGGCCAGGTAAGGCGGTGAGACTCTGGTATCAGGACTCTTTAAAACTGCTCTCCATTAAATTATAATGTTGGGGGCTATCCAACGATCATCTTCTGCCCCATATAAGTTTCTCACCCAGCTATAAACACTTCCAGAAGGTTCGCCCTCCATTTTTGTTGGTAATTAAAATTGCGGTATACAGAACAGAACCAGTAGTTAGCGCCCATTTGTGGTAATACAGCAAGTTTTAGGTTCTCTAGAACTGATAACAGCCGGATTTCCACATGAAACACTTTAAAACTAAAACTATTACTTTTTTAAATAAAAGTAAAGTTGGTTTTTAGGTTTTATTGGGCGTGGGATAGGAAGCAAAAAGTGTAGGTTTTCAATACTACTGCTCAGTATTTTAACTATATCAAGTATTGAGGGTTGAAGGGATTCAATGCTATTGTTCACAATAGCTTAGTCACGTCCAAATCAGGGAATATGGAAATTAGATCTATAGGAGCTTGGGAAATTCAGTTCATTTTGGCGAGACAATTGATGGGAAGTTAATTTTATACAGAATGTACCCATGGGGTACATTTTGATATATTTCAACCAATCACCATCAGATAAAATAATTGCACATTGGGGACCCCCATTAAGCCTATAAAAGCGGGTGGTCCCCATTTAGGTGTTTGGAATGAACTAGACGTGGCTGGGGGAGAACCCTCTTATGGACGCCCCAGATTCTGCCGCGTGGTCAGAGCAATGACTACCTGATCTCATGCTAATTTGCCCATGTGGTATCTTAAAAGTGTTACCCCAATTTGCAGGGTTCCACCGGTAATTGAACAGGGTTTTTTGGGCAATAGCCTTTGTTTTATCTGAAGTATTATTATTACAAATTAAACTTGTAATTGGCTGATAATATTCTTTAAATCAGGACTATTCTTTCCCGAGACATTCTTTGCTGAAGTTGGAAAAGCAATTTTCTGACAATATTATCAACTAACAAATTTAAATCACAGCTCAAATCAGCGTAGTAATCATCAAAAATTTTACATTTAGTGCTCCATAGAGAGAGTATTTGAGTTTTCGAGTCAAATTTTATGCTAGAAATTATTAGTGGAATGTCATAAAAGAATTAACTCTATAAGTTATGGATAGAAGTAGATATGGTGAACAAGAATATGCCAAATTTGGCATCAAAATCAAATTTAAATAATTTGACAGAATACTAACTAAAACCAAGGAGGAAATAGAGCAGCCTAAGTAGGTAAATAGTGATCTAAATGGTAAAGTTACCTCCCTGAAATGGAAGGAGATTAAATTTTTAGGAAGTAATGTCACATAGGGTGCTTGGGAAAAATATATAGCTTAATTCAAATTATTCAGGATGATGTAAAAGAAATAATATAGCAGATACATGACCTAGAACATTATAAGTGCAACTATGTGCAGAAAAGAGGCAGATGTAGCTGAAAACGATAAAGAAGATATCTCTTTCTGCTAAGCATCACTTTTCGAAAATCAATTCAGCCTGAAATTTAGCTCCACTAAAGAGATTTACGAAAACTATTAGCAAATATGGCGGGAAACCCCGCAAAAGAACCCGCAGGCTATGCCAAACGAGCCAGCACCACCCCCAAACGAAGCAACCCTTGGTTACCCACCTCAGGGTCAACCAGAATCACCCGCTCTCAAGCAGCAGCCATGAAAGCAGGCACCACCCCCCAACCTGGAGCTACTCCAACTAGCGCCAGTTCACCTGATCGCACTTCTGCAACCTGCACGCCTAACAGCTCTGTGTGTGCTGCCTCCCACCAACCCGCTGGGCCCCCTCCAACCAAGGAGGCCATCACCCACGCTGTTTTAATGGCGTCTGCTCAGTTGAATGCAACTCAGCCCATCCAGACATTCACCTCCCCCATTGTGTCAGGTAATTCAGCCCCATCTAATATTGCTGATGCCGTGTTTCTGGCTCCCTCCATGAGGGGCGATACCCAGCTACCTGGCCCCCAAATCCTCAGATGTAAGGTTGGATTAGCCGCACATTCTGGTTCACTAAGCACCAAATTGGGACAATCTACTCTTCCCAATGAGGATTCAAATGGTTCGGATTTTGGAACTTCACACCAGTTCCAATCTCACCCGTCCCATTTAAACCCTGTAATTGGCACTTCTCAAGTCGGCACTTTATCGCAATATGCTGAAAACGACCAATTCACTAATCAGCCAATGAGTTTTGCCCACGAAATCACAGCAAACACTCGGGCTGAATTTACCCAAATAGATTGGGATGGTGATGAAACATCTCCCTCCTCCCAATTGGCTGGAGTTAATTCCAATCTGGATGGGACTCCCCAATTTAGCGAGGCCCAACAATCACCTGGCCCCCAAACCCTCGGATGTAAGGTTGGATTAGCCGCACATTCTGGTTCACTAAGCACCAAATTGGGACAATCTACTCTTCCCAATGGGGATTTAAATGGTTCAGATTTTGGAACTTCACACCAGTTCCAATCTCACCCGTCCCATTTAAACCCCATAATCGGCACTTCTCAAGTCGGCACTTTATCTCAATATGCTGAAAACGACCAATTCACCAATCAGCCAGTGAGTTTTGCCCACGAAATCACAGCAAATACTCGGGCTGAATTTACCCAAATAGATTGGGATGGTGATGAAACATCTCCCTCCTCCCAACTGGCTGGAGTTAATTCCAATCTGGATGGGCCTCCCCAATTTAGCGAGGCCCAACAAACCGCCCCTCAATTTAATATGATGCCAGCAACTGCTGTAACATTCCAGAAACAAGGGAACTCCGCAAACTTGTCCAAACCACCAGCTCACACTCAACCTGCAATTGCAGCCCAAAGCAAAACAAACGCACCAAAGGAGCCACTGGGGCGTGGCAAAAACCTCTGGCACCAACGCTACCCAAAGCAGATCCCCGTGAAATGGCGTTTATTGCCGATGTTAAGAAGAAATGTGCCGAAACTAGAGCGCAAAAAGCTCTACCTCGCTCAACCCTCTCCCACGCAATTCGCCTTTATTATGGGCATAACCCTGTTGAATTCTATACAGAGGATTACTTCTCATACTTTGCAGCGATTGCGGAGACATTCCCTATTAACACCACCATCCATGAATCAGTGGAGGGCCACTACATCGATGTGGGATTCACTGAAGCTGCCCTTGCTGACCATGCTGCCACCCTCCAGGTCATTATTCCACGCGGATCTCTTCGCATCTCCCGCACACGCTCTCACCTGGAGAAAATTTCATGGGTTACTTTTTCCAACCTACCAACGACTGTTGATCCTGAGTCTCTTAAACTGGCACTCCATCGTGGTTTAATGGAGTTTGGGTCTGTTCTTTCAGTGGACTTTAGCGTCCCCTCTTACTATGCTCCCACTCAAAGAGCTCGCACTGCTAGGGCGTCATTCATCCCCTCCCCCACTGTATCCCGTAACATTGAGGTTATTCCTCGTGTGGCGGTAGTTGGGGCATGCCCTGAGATCTTTTTTGTCGACCCTGATCAGGCGCGCCCCCGGTGTTCATGGTGTAACGCCCTTGGACACTTGTATAGTGGCTGCACAGCTCGAAAACAAGCCCTCTTAGCCACCACCCAGGGGCCTAAACCAGGCCAAAAACGATCCCACATGGCTGCAGCAGCAATTCCACAACCCACACAATGGGTTCCTGTTCAAGACCTGTCCCCTGAGGCCTTACGCCTAGCAGTTGAAACAGCTAACCCCACTATTGGTGTGGGATACCTTCGCGCTCATGCCCCCCTTCCAATGGGCACCCCCTCCAATCTCCCAGAGTCAACTCCCTCTCTCACCAAGCGCAAGGCATCTCCCACAGGGTGCCCCTCGTCAGCCACCCCCACTCAGGGCTCCGCGGCACCCCCACCAACCCCCACCAGCGATTTATCGCATCAGCCCTCAGCTCCCAATGGAGCTATGCCCACCAGCATGGACTGGCAACTCGCGGCCTGCAGTAGAAGTGCCACCTCAAAGAGTCCTACCCCAACCCCACAGTCCATTTCGCGCGGATCCTTTGCAGTGTTGGAGGAAGTGAATATGGACTCAGACTCATCAAATGGGGACACCGCGGAGGTCACCATTGAGCACCCTCAGGTCCTTCCCCTGCAACGGAGCGGGGCAGCATCCTAGGCTGGCTTACTGGGTCCTCCGCCCCCCACCCTCTCCTTCCCCTCAGAACCCTCGACGCTCCTCACGGATTGCAGCTAATAGTCAAGCTAAAGGACTCAAAACTAGCCGCCTCACAGCAGCAGGTTTAAGCGCTGGCAACCCCCCAGGACATGGAGGGGAACAGCTATGAGTCCCCATGGCAGCACCCTGGCCCTGCAATCCATCAACGCAAATGGGTTGCGGGACTTTAAGCGGAGAGCCCGCCTCCTCCGAAACTTCAGGTCAGCACAAATTGACATCGCTGCTGTCCAGGAGCCCCATATCCTCCCCCACGAACAATCTGCATGGAATGAACAGTTTGGAGGCAACTCCTTCTGGACAAACCATGCCGCCCTTATTGTTTTGAATCCCCGGGTTAAAACCCATTCTTTTTCACAATATCTAGGTGGCCGCCTCATACTGGCCAAACTCACCACTCCTGACTTCTCCTTCTTCGCTGCAAGCATCTACCTGCCTAATGCAGGTCAGGAGCAAAATCGGCTCTTGGAAGAGCTCCTCCAACTCAATCTCCCACGGAATACAGTTCTCTTAGGAGATTTCAACACAACCATAAGTCGCGTCCGTGACTCTTACCCCCCTGCAGCAAAGGAACGCCCTGGATCAAGTCGCCTCCAGGATTTCCTTCGCCTGAGTGGCTTTATAGATGCGCTTCCACCCTCCGCGTCTGGCCTAGGTTGCATGACTAGGATCCAGTATGATGGAGGAGCTTTCCAGTCAGCGTCACGCATAGATATGGCACTGATTGGCCCCCTGCTAATTGGCCGCGTCTCCTCTCCCATCTCTCGTGACAACCATCTGAGTGATCACAGGTCACTCACCGTTGTCCTCACCACCACACTTAGACCGTCGCGTAGGTTCTGGCCTAGGGTTGCCCCAGCTCTTCTCAACAACCCCTTCACTAAGGAGAAGCTGTCTATGACCATCCGAGAGACTCTCACCTCCCCCACCCCACCTGCTTGACCACAAGGCTAGATGGGCGGTGACCAAGGAGGGCATCACCCGCGTTGCTTACAACTGTGCCAAAGCCCAGATGACTGCAGCTCGCGCCAGAGTCAAAAGGGCGGAAGCCAGAATCAGACATCTAGAGCGAAACTGCCAGCCTTCGCCCTCTCCCAGATGGTTGGAAGACTGGGAAGCGGCGCAGGAAGCACTCCGCTTGGAGCTCACACTGCAGGAAGAACGGGCAGCAAACTTTACAACATCTCGTTACTATGCTCAATGGGAACGCCCCACCCTTCTTCTTTCAGAAACAGAAAGCCCGGTCAACAGCGCAGGATATTACTGCACTGAAAATTGGCACTACAACCACTTCAGATAAGGAGAAAATCACGCAGGAACTACACCGCTTCTACTCCAGCCTCTTCCATGCCACCCAGGTGGACCCATCGGACATCCAAGACTTCCTGTGGCGGGCTCCAGAGCCGCCCATTGACCCACGGGCTGATGAGGCTCTACTGGCGCCTATTTCCATCCAGGAGGTGATGGAAACCCTTCTGAAATCCCCACGGCTTAAAGCCCCAGGCCCAGATGGAATACCCTTTGAGGTGTACCTTCTGGAACCTGCAGTGATAGCCAGAACCCTCCGCGACCTCTTCGCTGCACTCTTGGTGAATGGCGAGGTCCTCCCCGACTCCAGAGGCTCAATCACGACCCTCATTCACAAGAAGTCAGACCGTGAGAACCTGGCGAACTGGCGCCCCATAGCGTTGATCAACACAGACCACAAGCTCTTCACGAAGCTTCTGGCCAACCGCATCACCAAATGGGTGTCACCTCGCCTCTCCCCATCCCAGTACGGTTTTATTCCGGGGAGGTCGTTATGGGACAACTATAATGACCTTCACGTGACTTTGACTGCTAACTCTCGTAAGGTGAATGGCTTTGTGGCTCTTCTGGATATGGAGAAAGCATATGATCGGGTAGCCTGGAAGTATATTGATGCTTCCCTGGCCCGCTTCCATCTCCCACCCGCAGCTAGGCGCTGGATATCATCGCTCTATGACCAGCTCCACACCAGAGTTCTGGCGCCAATGGGTTTTACAGTGGCAGTACCAGTTGGACAAGGTCTCCGGCAAGGGGACCCCCTGAGCCCTATCCTTTTTAACATCACCCTTGACCCCCTCTTGGCCTCCTTACAGGACAAGCTAACAGGGATTCTGGTCCCAGGTAAAGCCCCCACACGCACCATGGCATTTGCAGATGACACTGCCATTGCATTTGGCTGCCCTGGGGATGTTGCCCTCGCTGCTGTGACCATTGAGAGGTACACCAAGGCGTCCAACGCCATGGTCAACACCTCCAAGACAACAGTTGTACAGGTCGGCTCCCCCACCTTCCCCCACCATTTGGTATTGAACCTGAGCGCGGTACCTTCCGTCACCTGGGCGTTCTCACCAACCAACAAGGAGTTGCGCTAAAAGACAATGAGGACTTGCTCCTTGCAGCAGTTAACTCCAGGATTGCCAGCTGGAACCGGCGGCACATCACCCCCCAGGGTCGAGCTCTGATGGCCAATGTGTTCCTCCTCTCCAAAGTCTGGTTCCTAGCGCACGTCTGCCCATTCACAGATGCCTTTTATACGCGGCTCAATGTACTCCTCCGCTGTTGGATCTGGGGCTCAAACCATCCACCAATAGCCCTCTCAACCATTGCCCGACCCTGTAATGAAGGGGGCCTAGGGCTTCTGGACACGCGATCCCACGCCACCACAATCTTCCTGAAGTTCCTATGGCCAATTGTCTGCTGGGACGCGACCCCCATGCCCCAATGGGCGCCCGCCCTCCGCCAGTCAGTGTCAGCAGCTCTGGGTCTTCCTAGAGCATCTCTGACCTCATTAGGGGAGTGGCTCACAAACCACCCAGGCCATCGCCTAAAACCATCCTCATCCCCCTACTGGAACCAGGCTCTCCTTGCCCTGAAACGAGTAGGCGCGCGGATCCACCATGCCTTCCCATACAGAAGGGAAGGCCCTGGCCTCAGCCCACGTCGCCATGCAATTGTGCACAATGGACAAGTTGTCACAACTCGCCTCAACCCCCAAGATCGTCCTCCCATCCGCCCAAGACTCCTTGAGCTCCTCCCTCCCTCCGTGAGATTTGACCTTAAGGAATTGTGGAAGGACGTCTATCACCCCATCCTGTCAGCAAAGGTGTCCAACACCTTATGGAGAGTGCTCCACTGTTCATACAGGACAGGGGACCGGACTGGCCCTAACTTCCAGCACCGAAGCTGCCCCCGCTGTGTGGAGCCTATTGACTCCCACCTCCATCGTTTTTTCACCTGTCCAGGTGTCGCCGCATTTTGGCCAAAGGCCCGCGCGCTCCTCCATGCTCAGCCCTGGTCTGGACACCCTGTGCAAGACCTCATGTTTGAGCAGACATTGCCTGGTTGCCACCGACCCCTCCGTGTCCTCGCCTATGCCACAGCCATCTGGACCATCCATAACTCCTTCCTTCGTGCTGCCTTTGACCAGCAGGTGTGGACCCTTCCACACATGATCACCCACTTTCAGGTACACTTTGAGATGGCCCTGAAGGTCTGCACTATGTCGCCAACCCTCCCCCGCTCAGTTGTCACTGCAGCACGGCTCTGGCGCGCAAACCCCCTCCCTTTCTCGATGCCTCCTCCCTCCCCTTCCCTCGCCTCAGGCTCTTAGGAGCCCAGGCGTAATTCAATAAACATCGATGAATCCCCCCCCTTGGGTTGGGACCATCTAGTACTAAAAAAAAAAAAAAGATAAAGAAGATAAAATCCATTTAGAAAGTGCAGCGCTCAAGAAACATTCATGGGACGTTTTTGACACTTTCATTGTTTACTCCTGAGAATACCCTAATGTTGAAGGGTTACCAGTCAAGTACCTTTTATCACTTAAAAACAAAATGAAATTGGGATACAATTAAGTTATTTTTCTATAAGGTAATGCACTGGCGTTTTACCGCCCATTAAAAATGACGATGATCACATATTGTGACTACTAGAAAATGGTAAAAGTTATAAAACTGTTTAGACAAAATTGCCTAAATCTAGTTTTGCCCTATCTCAACAGGGATAATTGGACATACAATGACATCAAAGAAGCATTCAAGGATGAGTTTGTAAGTCTTGAAAGGGTGTCTAGCTAACCATCTAGTACTAAAAAAAGAAAGGGTGTCTAGCTGCAATTGGGAGTTCATGTATTATAGTATATGAAAAATGAAACTTTATCTTATTTTACCAATCATTTTCAACAGGAAGCACAAAACCTGGAAGGTGCAAAAGTTATAAAAGATTTTGATTTGCCAGTTGCAATTCAGATGGCTCTTAAGCCCTACAGATATGCACTGCACCATGGTTTTGGCACTGGTAACTCAGACTTCCACTTTACATATGGTGGAGTGTATGAAAAAACTTGGCTAAACATTTGATACACCTAATTAAACTCTTATAGAGATTTTAGCCAATGAGGACAGATACTGCGGAATTTGAAGACAAGTTTATGAAAATTAAACTCTTTCATACCTTAGTTTTAATATATGAGAAAAATAATATGAAAAGTGGATGGATAAGTATCAAAACTTCCGCCATACATGTGGTGCAACAGGATATTTTGCCGACCAATGTTGGGGGAAAGCAAAGAGAGAATGTGAATCTTGTTTTGCTTCAAGAGAATGAAAACGGCAAAAATTCAGAAAAAGTTCAGTAGTCAAGACTAGGAACAATCTAGTGCTACAATCAAGAATGTTCCTCCAGTTATCTTCCCAGATAAATTTACTATTGCAGAGCTATTTATGGAGTCCCAGGAGAGGATCTGCTGTATTGATTCTTAACGTCAAATAAAAATGCTGTCACAAGAGTGAAATAAAAAAATGTTTGTTCCAGATATTGTGAATGAAGTCCCTTGGCCTTACACACGTCATTAATGGAAAAGCAAGAAATGCAAAGAAGGAAATTGATCCACTAATGTCAAAGTAGGATATTGCGAAAGTTTCAATTCCTATCTGCGCAATTAAGAGATTAATCACAGGTCCATTGGTTGAATTAATTTAAAAATCAAGCATGGCTAATTATTCCAATAAATTACAGAAAAAAGATCAATCTGTTAAAAAGGAATCGGTGATAGGCAATAAAGTCGCTTACCATGATAACAAATGGAACAAATACCAGCTTCCTATGGATAAATTAAGATTAGGACTGATCAAAATTAGTGAGATGTCAGAACAATTGCCTAATAATTGGGACCATACAAATTTTTGCTAAGTTGGAAATAGATGTCTATTTACTAAGAAATATTTCTGATGGTTGTATAGTGAACCATGCCCCTAGATAATACCTAATGTACTAGATTTGAGAAAAATAGATATTATAATATATAAAGAAAAAGCTTAGATAATAAATATAAAAGGTAATAGATATGAAAAGTATATATCCTCTATAGGGAAGTACCTTAAAACAATAGAAAAATGGAGAAAAATGTATAATTATATTGTATCAACTTTTTATTTTTGCCATGATCAGATGTATCTGGCTGTGTTCCCCCCTTCCATTGTCTTGTGAGGAAAGGGGAAGTACTACAAAATTTGTGTTGAAGATCAAGTGACTGTTGGTTGACAGGAGCAGCTCATGTTGAAACTGGGTCTGCTGTGGAAATTCATAAGAAAAAACTTGAAGGTCTGTGCTGATCAAATATGAGAATCCTAACTTAGGGAATATAATTTTGTAGAGATAGTGGTACAAGACCCAAGAGGGGGTCCTCCACGCATCTTTATCTGCTATATGCCAAAAAAATTATTATTATACAATAATAAAAATATGCCTAGCATGGTGCATCAGCGTTGGTCCAAGGATCCATATTAGAAGTGGAAGAAAGGCTGGTGTAATTCTTATCTGTCAGGTGTTTTAGGTGGCTTTCAAAGGCGGACAGAATGGGGGTTGGAGCATTGGCGGAGTGAGGGAGAAGGAGATAGAGGTACAAGTTCTTAATGAGGCCAGTGGCATGCATCACCTCACTGTATTGAGCCAGATGCTTTTCAGTTAAGAAAGAAATTTAAATATGCATGTAAAACTTTTGATTTGTTTGTGGTTTTGAGGATTGTTGGGATAAAGCGTGAAGCTAAATCATATTATTTCATGCACGGCTTTCAGCAAAAGGTAAGCTCTTCAATTCATTTTTTACACCTTCTGGGAAATCTTCATGGAAACTTGGGAAGAGAATAACCTTGAAAAGTGGCTTTATCACCATATGGAGGGCTTGGCAGAGGAGGGAGTTGGTGGGGAAGAGGCTGCTTTAAAATACTTTATATGTAAACTTTTATAAATTGGACAGCCATTTCAGGGAAAAAATGGCAGATGGGGTCATATTGGGTGAAGCATGGAAATTTCATTCCAGGTGAAATCAGTTTTAACACCGTAGGTCCATTAATCAAATTGTTTCATTTGATAATCTTGAAAAGATTTAATTTTGCTAGTGGTGGGCTAGCAACAGGAGTTGTTTTTGTGGCAGGAGTTGATTGGCAAGCACAGTAAAATCATAAAAATCCATCAGTTCCTGATATGTTATCTTCTTTGGAATTGTTCTGGTGGTCTAGCTCAAGTTAGGCAGCAGTGAGGGCTGCATCCGTAGTGGATGAAGGTTTGAAAAGAGGATTAATACCTATTAGAAAATTTCATGAGGCATTTATAGAGCTGACACAAGAGAGAAGAGGAGGAAGCATCTTCAGCAGAAAACGCATGGCACTTGCACTTTGTATGGTCAAGTTAGAAGCACGATTGGCTTATGATGCAACCATTTTCAATGCGTTCCCATAAGGAATGATCAGGGGCAGATCTGATCATGGTGCGGGGGTATTGCAAGGTGGGTGTGCTGTGGTAGGGGCGGATTGTTGCAAATGCACAAGTTCTGTCGAGACAACTGGCACCATTGGGTACCACAAGCTGCAACATGGTGTTAGCGCCATAGGCAGCAAAAACCTCTGTGTGTTCCTGGCGTAGGCGTTTGGGGGAGAGGTGAAAGATCAAGCTTGCAAACTGGAACACCAGACTGGCCTCATATTCAAGCAGGTTCATATGCACTATAGGTTATTCTTTGTAAATTAGAGGCAGCTTTGTGACGCAAATTGTGGTCTTCACATGAGAAGCCAAATTCAGAGTAACCCTTTAAGAGACGGAAGCCTGAAAACTGGCGGGCTTATAAACTGCTATGGCAATCTCAATGATGGCCAAGCTCACATAGGAGAAGAGGTTCCTCTACTTGACCTAAAAGCTAATATGCATGTTGCTCTGAGGGAGCACCAGGTGGCTTCAAAGCACCACCTGGGAGCATGCGAGGTGTTGGGATAGTCCTGAGGAAGGATGCAGAAACTGGAAGTGTTCAAAGGCCAAATGAGCCAATCTGGGCATATTTGGCTGGCGGCTGATAAATGTCAGAAGCTAGCTGTCAGCTGCCCCACGCGGGGCATCAGGCGCCAAATGCGTCAATTTTGGTTTGTAATGGCGCAGGCAAAAAATCTGGTTAAATGTAAAACTTTCTGATTAAATTTTAAGTTTAATATAAAATTAAGCAAAATGAAAGAGAGATATCTTGACCTGGGGGAAAACAGGCGGTAAGAAATTTTTTTTGAGATCAATTGAGTGTTCCTGGTTTAGCATGTAGCAATTAGAGCCCTGACCTGGAAGAAAAAAGTCTTTTAAGAGGTTATTATCTGTGAGATCTACTAACGTAGTCCTGGTGCAGCATATAGTCATGGAACTGAGCTTGCAGGAGATGGCAGTGAACATAAGAAGAAAAGAAATAGTGTTTACAAAGATGAAAAATGAGAATATGTATTTAGAAAGGTGAATAAATTATCAAGCTTTGCTAAATTTAATTTTAACCATTCTGGATGACTCATGCCACATAACGAAGCATTGTCTGCCCCTGAAGCTCTATCTTTGCTGTGATAATCTGGTCAATCCAGGGGTTGAGTTGAAAATTTGGAATGCAAAACTAACCAGACTTGATATATTATAGTATATTCTGTTATACCCTCTGGGGTTCACTTTATAGTAAGAAAGCCTATAACGGATTAAAAGATATCATTATATTGGTAATTTTTGTTCATTATAAATTTTCTATAGGATATAAACTAATGTGCCTGACTCATTTCCAGTGGTTTATCAATGTTCCATTAGGGATGATCCAAAAATATTTCCAAGTGTTTCAATTAGTTTTTAAGTATTAACATTACATATTCTTAAACATATTGATTGGGGTTTGTTGACATTTACTAAAGCGTTAGACAACTCTTTTATTGGCAACAACTTGCCAATTATCTTAAAGCAACATATCCTGTTATTAGTGGGTAAATGTTCTTAATACCTAAGGAGGTTGCTAGCTGAATAAGGTTGTTGGATTCTGGTTTTATGAAACTGGCTCGCTGGTGCTTGTAGCCTTGAAATCCAACAATGTAATTCGGGGCTTCTATTACCACTGATAGGGAAATAATAAAATGATAAAATGATAAAAAGTTTACATTTATAGAAGATTTAATGGGTGCCGTGTGGAGATAAAAGAAGGAATCTATTATATTAAATTGATAAAGGTATTTAAAACGTTGAGGCATGATGTTCATTTGGCTTGGGAAATTTCTGAATTGGGCATTATGCGGTTTTAGCCTTTTGAGGCTTGACAAACTCACATTTCTTTAAAAAATGATGGATGGTGAAGCACTATTGGCCAAAACCTATCCATGAGGTAATGACTTAATGTACTTCAGCAAATTACCTGCATCTGAGAAAATTTTCATTTTGAGGACCCCTGCCACGCCTATAAAAGGGGGAAGTTCCTGCATAGCTGCTTTAATGGGGCTATATAAGGCTGGGGACGAACCCTTTTATTAGGCGCCCCAGAATTGGCCGTGAATTCAGAGGAATTGGATTTCCCAACTTTGTGCTATAACCCGATTAATTTTTGTAAAAGTGTTTCCCCAATTTGTGGGGTTCCACCAAGAGTCGGCCAGGTCTTTTGGCCAACTAAATCGATATTGTTAACAAATTCAACTACCTTATAATTGTGGGCTCATAAATGTCTGACATTACCTCCATTTGGCTGACTTCACCCACGCATTCTTCTTCTGAGGCCTGGGAGACAGATTTCTAACATTACCCCCTCAAGAATGTTGGGGGTGAGTAGAGCCAAAGGAAACGGCCATGAACGCGGTTGATGGTGAGTCCAGAGGGGATTTGATAGAATACTCATCACCTCGTTTGTATGTGGCTAAGAAAGGCCCTTCCCAGACAGAACAGAGCTTTTCACTTCTTTGAGTGATTCAGTTATGGTAATAAAGTACCAAGTCAGATACTTGGAATGAGGAAAGAGGGGCTCTGAGCTCATTCACAGCTTGGGCTTCTTTGGTAACAGTCTTAGCTAAATTAGTTAGGGCTATGCTTGTAATTGGGTGATGTGTTGAGCCAACTTTTTCATGTATTGTTCAAGAAAAGTCCGATCAGAGTAAACATCCTTAGCTGATAGTGTTGGCACCCCCAGTTCTCACCCATATAGCACCCGGAAGGGGGACAATTTGATGATGTGATGATAGCTAATATAGTAGGTCATGAGTGCACTGGGCAAATAAAGATCCCAGTGGTGAGGGTCAAAGGGGACATTATTATAATATTGAGACCAGGGTCCCAATTACTCTTTCTACCGCACAATTTGTGGATGGGTTATATGGGATGAGAAGTGTCATTGAACTCCCATAGAAGTGGCGATGAGCTTTACCACTTAGGAATTAAAGTTTTTCTTATTGTCACATAGGAGGACCTGTGCACCCATGTTGGGTGAAGATGTAATAGTGTAAAAACGTGGCCGTGGCTTTAGCAGTCTGAGCAGGGAAGAGCAACATCTTCAACCCAATTGGTGAAATGATCAATACCAACCAAAAGAAAGCAGTTTCCACCTGTAGTTTGAGGAAGTGGACCTACCATATCTGGAATTATGGTGTTGAAAGGTAGGTGGGGCGTCGTAGGTTGATACTGATCTCAGGTCTTAAAGATAGTTTGTTTTTTACAGGTTAGGCATGCGTCCAAGACATCAGTTATGGTTTCCATGATGCCCTCCCAATAGTACCGCTTTTTTATCCACTCGTAGGTTTTGCATACTCCACCATACCCCATGAGAGTGTGAGACTCTAAAATGACAGGCACTCACTTGGATGGCCAGAGGTAAGGTAGCCATTTTACTCCTACTTTCTTATATAATTTTCCATCCTCCACATTTTTATTGTGGGAGTGCCGAGCAAGAATCTTCTATAATGGTTCATCTTCATTGGCCCATGCGTCTGAAGTCATTAGGGGGTCATGTAACCTCTCAGCTTCTCTATTGTCAAGGTGAAGGTCAGGCAGCCACGTAAGCCCATCAACATTCATATGGCGTGTCCCAGCTCAGTGCACAATGTTAATATTGTAATGCTGGAGCTTAAGGGCCCAGCAAGCCAACCGCCCCGTGGGATCTTTCATATTCTGTAACCACTTCAATGAAGCGTGGTCTGTAGTTACTTTGAAGGGAGTCCCATATAGGAATGGGCGGTAGTGTTTTACAGCAAGCAGGACAGCCAAGCACTCCTTTTCCGTGACGATATAATTATGCTTAGCTCTTGAAAGCATTTTGCTATAGTAAGGCGCAGGATGATTGACTCAAGGCTCATCCAACTGAGCTAATATTGCACCAACAGCGTATTCAGAGGCATCCGTGAACAATATGAAAGGATTGCAGTAGTCAGGGTGCTAGAGTATTGGTCATTTTTGTAACAGTGCCTTCAGGGGTCTCAAAGGCGGCTTTTGTTCCGCATCTCAATGGAAAGGGGTGTTCTTAGTTAAGAGCTGTACGAGGGTCTCATTGAGCTGTGCGAATTTTGGTATAAATTGATGGTAATACCCTATCATACCCAAGAATACGGATGTCGCAAAGGGTTTTGGGTGCAGGCATCTTAATTATTGCTTCAACTTTATCTTGAAGCGGTTGTATTTCATCTTGGGATATAGAATGTCTAAGGAGATCCAGCTTCCTCTGGAAAAATGTGCATTTAAAGGGCTTTAATTTTGATATTAGAAGCCAGAAAGCCTTTAAACACCTACTTTAGATGTGCAATATTTTCATTGAAAGTCTTAGAGAAGACTGTGATAATCGAGATAGAAAATAATGCAGCTTAATAATAGATTCTGCATGATATGATCTATCGCTTGCTGGAAATCGGCAGGTGCGTTACACAGCCTTTTTGGGAGGCGTGTGGGCTGAAAGAGACCCTCACTGCAGATAAAGGCACATTTCTCCTGGTCTTGTGGAGAAAGGTCCATTTACCAATAACCGCTAGCTAGGTCTATGGCGGATAAGTATATAGATCCAGAAAGTTGGGCCAGAGCATCATCAATGCGAGGGATATAGTAACTATCCTTCTTGGTGAGTTTGTTTAATTTGGGGTATTCCATCACTACCTGATGACCTCCATTTTTTCTTCTTTATTAATAAAAGGGGGGAGACCAAGGGCTTTGTGAAGGCACCAGCAATCCGGCATCCAGCAGCTGTTTGAGCTCCGTCTGAATATGTAGCTCCTCAACTTTTGATTTGTGATAGGGCTTAGAGCGAACAGGTTTAGCATTACTAACGTCAATTGTATGCATCAACCCATTTATATGCCCATAGTCATTGTCAGATTAGGAGAAAATGTCGCTGTAGGCCTTAAGTAAGGAGTGGACTTTATCCAACCCAGCTTAAGTTAGTTCTTCAGAGATTTGTACATATGGTAGGGTGCATATAAAGTGGTCAACAGGTAAGCCCATATCTGCCATAGACCTAATACAGTGGATTTGCTTGATGTCCTCAACGAGTATCAAAAGGCCTCTTCCGATCTCCTGATGCTTTTTTACCACCATATCCTTCTTTGTGAGATTTATCAGCAACAGGTTAATAGGCCGATGATAGGCGGGGTCTAACACGCCTGGAAAACTCTTGGCTCAAAAGGACTAACTCCATATATGCTGATGAAGTGCAGTAGGCAATTGTGAGGGATTTTCATGGTAATTTTCGTGTCAACTACCCTTTGTTCCCCATCCTTAATGACTAAATCTTCAGAAGAATAGAAAGGGATACCCTCTGATGCGTCCACTGAGGGAGGCAACAGTTTGGTATGCCTTCCTGCTGTGGTGTAATGTAGGGACAAAGAGGAGGAGGGATACTCAACTGTGCAAACATAATCCTTTTTATTGAGCTCATCATTAGACAGAATCAGAGGAGCCTCATAGTTAAGCAGGGAGAGATAGTCCTGCTTCACATTACTAGCACCTTCAAATTCAAGCATAAATTGGGTTCCAATGAGTAAGTCGTAGGTATCATTAATCAAAGCCACTTCTGGAGCTGACAAGAGAAGCTTCTCAAACCATATGGGCAGAGAAGAGTAGGATCCAAAGGCGCGGGTGTTGTTTAGCCCAGCTGTTACAAACTCTTGAGTTTAGTCAAGGTCGGGGGCCAGCTTATTTTTCTTATGAGATTTGTTGACACAACGTTCATCCAGGGACCCAGTGTCAAGGATAGCTTTAACCCGCATATCATTAACAACAACCTCCAATTTAGTTAAAGTACCACCCAAAGAGGGGGAAGAGTAAGACTTTTTTTAGAAAAAAAATGAAGGCAAGGCGTTTTGCAGTTTCAGGGTATTTCTACTGAATAGTCTGCAAGGTAAGCACACTCTTGGTAGATCAGAGAAACGTAGCAATGAACTTGTCCGCATAACTAGCAATTTCAATAATCTTGAGATCCCTTATCACATGCCAAAGATAAGTGTGACGAGGGATCTTATACCAACATTCTCTCTCCAGGTTAAAACGATCAAGTAGCTCCACTTCACCTGGGGGCTCCTAAAAAGTAATGACCAACATCTTCATCACCTTCCTCAGACTTGTCATCAAAGGGGTTATCAATGCAGTTTAGGGAGCCCATAGGAGGTGGGTGGTTCAGGCCTACCCTTATGGGAGGATAAGTCATGGGGTTGTTCCTCCACCTTAGAAACTTTTGGGGGAGGCGTTGGAATTTCCACCTCTTGAGTTTCGACTTTCAAAGCAGGGGGTTGGTGCAGCCTCAAGGAGATAGGCTTCTGTCTAGAGTATCGGAATGAGAGGTTGAGGGTGATAGCACTGGAGAGGTAGATACTTTAGCTTCAACAGCTTTAGGGTCGTTCAGTGACTGGGTACTTTTGTGAAACAGGCGGATTAGCCATTGTGCCTTGGTTAGTTACCCCAAGGTTAGTAGAATTAATTGGGACCTGAGAGAAGGGTTTAAGCTGAAAAGAAGGCTTTATAACAAACTGAGAAGACCGCTATGAAGAATAAGAGAGACAAGGCGAAGGGTCAACTGCTTTCACCAACTGAGTATTTTTCTGAAGAAGAAGGGAAGCACTACCCTGTCACAGCCATTACCATCAGCCTATTGTTTTAGGAAGGATAACCGTTTGTGCTAGCAACTCTTAAGAGCAGGTTTCCAAAGGGTAACAGCAGTAGTAGAAACTAACTTAGTTGGCATATCTGCTTGACTCAAAGATCCTTGGATAGTGGCAAGCTCATAGATATCAGCAACTGCTAATATAGCCTCCTTGCTATCTTGTACAGTTGTGAAAGTGCGTTTTAATGAAGAGAGATGCATCACCAAGGGAGGATGAGATGCTAACCCAGCCAAGATAGCTGCAATTGCCTCATCAAGAGAGAGCATTTTGGCAAGCAACAGAGGCTGAGCTTTTGTATACAAGCGCTCAACATAGGGCTAATGGATTCATTCTCTTGCAAACTAAGGCACATCAAGTCCTTTTTCTGCCATTGCAAATTCTGTTTGGAGCCAAACTCATCAATAAGTGCTTGATTAACCTCCGCCAAAGTGCTGAGGTTGACCATGGAAGGAACCATGACTTCTTGAGCTAAAAGGTTTAAGCAGGAAAGAATATGCTGGGTTTTTTGTTGGTCAGTTGCTTCTTCCATCGCAGATTCATATCCATAGAGGAAGGAAGCGATACTGCCCTTATTAGGTGTGAACTTGTCTCAAAGAGAGAGGTTTGTATAAATGGCATTGAGATGAGAGCTGTTTGAGCCGTTTAAGGCAATACAAAGCACTGGCTAGCTGTTGTTCCATAAGAGCTAGCCTAGGGTCAATATCAGCAGAAAATCTATAAGGGTTGCCCCCATCAGCTTCCATTTAAACGGTTTTTGTAGTGTAAAGGACCCCCTGTAGTGAGCACCACTTGTTGAATTTTGGCTTTGAAATTGGTTCGCTGGTCCTTGCAGCCTGGAAATCCAACAATGTAAATCAAGGGCTTTTATTACTGCTGATAGAAAAATATTAAAAAAAGAAAATGATAAAAAGTTTAAATTTATAGAGGGTTTAATGGGCACTGCACAGAGGTAAAAGAAGGAATCCATTATAGTAAATTGATAATGGTATTTAAAATGTTGAGGCATGATGTTCATATGGCTTGGGAAATTTCAGAATTGGGTAATATGCAGTTTTAGCTTATTGAAGGTTGACAAACTCACATTTTTTTAATGAAATAATGGATGGGGAAGCATTATTGGCCAAAACATACCCATGAGGTAATGACTTGATGTATATCAGCAAATCCTCATCTGAGAAAATATTTTCATCTTGGGGACCCCTGCCACACCTATAAAAGGGGGCGGTTCTCGCATAGGTTCTTGAATGGGGTTAGATGAGGCTGGGGGTGAAACCTTTGATGGGTGCACCATAATAGCCTGTAAAGTTGGAGGAATCAGATTTCCCGACTTTGTGCTATTTACCCAATTAACTTTTGTAAAAGTGTTGCCCCATCTGTGGGGTTCAAATGAAAGTTGGACAGGGTCTTTTAGCCAATTAAATCGATATTTTTAATAAAATGACTACTTTATTATTGTGTACTTGTAAATGTATGAATTTCCCTCTATTTGGCTGATTTTCACCCACAACATTCTTCTTCTGAGGCCTATGAGGCAAATGTCCGACAAAGGTTAATATGCTGGTATTAGATAAAGGCATTTGGAAATGATCTTA
Source organism: Massospora cicadina (assembly GCA_022478985.1). NCBI lineage: Eukaryota > Fungi > Entomophthoromycota > Entomophthoromycetes > Entomophthorales > Entomophthoraceae > Massospora > Massospora cicadina. The sequence continues at coordinate 30,200 of JAKSZP010001496.1, read as the reverse complement.
ATCATATTAAATCAGGAAGGGTTGTGGTTTAGTTAGTTTTGGAATCTAACAATGCGGATCAATTATTCATCGTTTCTGTGGATCCTAAGGGTTAAAATTTTTGATAATAAATGCTGTTCCCATTTGGGAGTCAATGAAAGAGTTAAGCACCGAATTCCCACATATAAACCCCGTGTTCATTTTTTATAAAACTGAAAGTTTTAGAAGACATATATTTAAGATACTATTATAGTTGTTAATGCTCTCCTAAGAAGAGTCTGAGAATATTTATTCTATCTAAATGTCAGGTGCTCTCAAGATCTCTCGTGTAATTAGTGTAAGGAAAGGTTCCCTTATTGTTCAGTTGTTTACCAACCCTTGTTACTAGAGTTATAGGAATAGTTTTCCCTTGTCTGAAATTGTTTACAAGTACCTATAAGTGGGTTGAAGGAAGGTTGCTAGTACATGTAAATAGGAGCAAATTTGAGTGCAATAATAAATTTGGTTGGGAATAAATTGACTTTAGAATTGTTTTCATACAATTATCACCATACTCTATAATATCTAACAACAAACCTCAAGCACACTTCTAAACCTGTGCATTAAACCTCAAAAAGTTTACATCTATGATGGTGTCATCTAAAGAAATTTTGATTAGTAGTAACTACGGCTGAGTGTTAGTATAAAAAAGATGTGAGAAATAGAAGGAGCTTTACTCTTTGTATAGGCGAATGTACATAAAGGCTTGCTTTGATTTGAGTATTTCTGGTTACTGCCACATCTTTTTACTTGAGCTTCCTTATCGTGGGACCATTTTTGGCATTCATGTAAGAGAGGGTCAAATCTCTTGGGCTTCCCCACAAAGGCAAGAGTAAGATGATTCACTTTTAATGCAATTGGTGGCTTCTTCCATAGTGTTCTTGTATGCATTTAAAAATATGCAACGCCGTCTTGGCCTGGAACAAATTGTTCCTTAAATTTGGGTTTGAAAGGGGATCCTGATGATGCAGATAGTGTACTGATGAAATTCTTAAATATGTCACTAGTTTTGGTAGGCACTGGTTCATCAGATCCTCAATGACTTACTGGTCCATTTGTCTTTATATCTTTTCCAAGTTGGTTTTTAGTTTTTTAGAATTATTTGAGAGCGCTGGCGTCTGATTTTAGATTTAATTGCGAATTTAGGCTTTTAATCTCAGACTCACAAATTCTAAGCTAAGCCTCTAGGTTAGCGTATTTTGCTCTAAGTTGCTAAACCATTTATTAGAATAATATAAACGCTTGCACATTCTCCGTTTTGTAGTCCAAAGTTTTTAAGGTAATGTCAGGATCAATTGGGCTACCATCAGGGAGAACTTTACGTCCTTGTGAAAAATCCTCAAATTGCTTTTAAGGAATTTCTTCAAGAATTTCTCCAGAATTGGGATCTTCAGTTAGGGTGAATTTTACCCAGGAAGCCTGGTGGACCCTGGAACTTGGTAGCCCTTCTACCCGTTCATGACTCTGAATCCTATTGGACCTTTGAGGTTATTGGCCCCTCAGAACTATCCATTTTGGCAGGACATGTGCCCTTGTGGCCCCTCAGTTTTTTTTAGTACTAGATGGTCCCAACCCAAGGGGATGGCCCCTCAGTTTCTTGATGCCATTTAGGTCTTTCAGTAATGACAGTAATCCTATGCTGCAGTTAATCGAGTAACGCTTCTATTTGATTTTTTATTGCACTAATGCAGATTTATAAACCTGGGTCTATGCGGCAGCTTCCAATGAGGTGCTGTATATATCTGCATACTTTAGATACCACACTTTGTAGTCATAGAGAGAGGTGGGTCTCCATGTAGCCAGAAAGCTCAGAGTCCAGAAAGGAAATTTGGATCCAAACAAAGTTGACAAGGTGACGAACTTTCTGAAATGCTTCACAATTATCACAAAAGTAAGTGGAAGTAGCTTTGTAAATTTTGACCAAATATTAATTTTGGCCCTGCATCAATCCCAGTTGGCGTAACACCTCCTGGTTGTGAAGCCCAACTACCTGTAGGAGATGATGGAGCGCAGAATGTATGAACTGACATAGGTAGGTTCTGCCCCATTGACCAACTCATTACTCTCCAAGGTAACTGAGCCGTAGATTCTCAACATATAAGAGGGATAAGAAGTAGGTTGCAGATAGCTTAATTGACTTTCAGTGGAATAGATTCCATTTAGGAGATGTTGAATTGTGTCTGCTAAAAAGTCTTCTTAGCAATATACCTGACCAAAATCTGGCATGGGAAGATTTAGTTCTAAGTTAGTCCAAAAATTCTAGTCTCTCTAATTTGTAAAGGTAATAACTCAATTTGAAAATAATAACCTATTGGGTAATGGTCCTTTCCCTCTTGAGATGGGGCAATTGTTGAAATTATCTTCCATGATTCATGATTGACTTTTTCACTAGTTACAACTCATGGCCCCTTTAGTGAAGACCATGTTTCATCTTTTTAGGAGGAAAGCCATACCATATATTCTTTGGGTGCCCAGAGCAGTAAGAAATGGAAGCCTTGATATTTTTGGGATGACACTGAGAAGCGGAATGGCTATATAGTGGCGATGCAAGCCGCTTGTCTTTCTGAAGGGTCTCATTGTTAGAAACTCTTTTGGGTTACAATAAGTAATATTTTAACTGTGCGAAGAGAAATATATAAATTATAAATTTAATAGTGGAAAATATTCGTTAAATTATTAATTTAATAATGTTCTTGATACATATAGGTTTGGTAGGTGATATGTGGCAAATCGGGCACTTATGTACTCCTCATTCAGTATCTTTACTCCTCATCCAATAATTAGTCCATCTTTTGGAATTTTTTGTGAGTCTTCTAGATTGCCATCTTCCCAAAGTTCTAGTTCTTTAAAGTTTCAATTCTGTTTACCTGGACGATGTTTCATCAGGTGATGATTCTTGAAACTCCTTTTTTTAACTTTGTCAAAGGGGCATGTGGAACTTAAGTGACAAGTCATCTGATTCCTGGAGGCAAAATACAAATGACGTTTAAAATTTTTTGTTAAAATACCTAATATCTTCAGAACATCTTTCATAATAAAATTTTTACAATACTCTGCGGGAGGCATTATATTCATTCCTTACCACATCCATACATTCTATATTGCAATACTTATGTTAATTGGCTAGACCACCATCAGTAAAATTTCTTTGGATCCAAACGTTAATCTAAAGTTTTTTCCTTGCAGCCATAAATCGTATCCTACAAGTAGTGGGATTTCATCATCATATAGTAGTTCAACAGCTGGAACATACCCAAACCCTGCACTCAAATGATAAATGTTTTCTACTAAGTAGACTCCTCATTTGTCCATGACAACTGGTAATCTATTTTATACAATCTCCAATTAATAAATGAAGTTTGAGGCCAGCATGCTATGCTGTATGATGGATCTATGGTCTCCTGAGGACTAGATATACCAAAAATGCTACTCCTCAAATCCTCTTAGAGACAACATCTTAACCAAATTGTGACCATTTTCGGTTGCTACAACAATGCTACCAAGAAATAGCTTTGCGCATTAGAACCCCTAAAATTGAGGTCCAGAGGGGCCCAGGGGGCCCACAGGACCTTAAAGTCCCTGTGGACACCAAGGGTCATCTTTTTCTTTGGTTATAGCTACTGATGATCCAAACATATCTGAAAGAAAGAAGTCCAAATTTTATTTGCATACCTATGAGATCATCCAATAAATGTAGCTCAAGGTTCAAGATCCACCTGGATAAGGTCCAACTTGGTCCCAGAGTTTCGCTCAAATCCCTGTTGGATTAGTGAACAATTTTGGCACCTTTGCTGATCTCATTGACAATTGTATCACTCAACACAAACAAACCAGACACAGTTTTGAAACACAATTTTACAAATTGTGAAAAACAGTTTCTACTAAAACGTACTGAAATACAAGCTCTTTAGGAGCAATTAGACATTAAGGCCTACATCTCCTTTTTTTATCCGCCACTAGGGAGAAGTTCAAGAGGACTTGGAAGGATTACACCATTTATTGGATCAACAGTTCTTAAGACTAGGTAGATACCAAGATTTCTGAGCCTGCACCTTTCCCTGTCATCAAACATTCTCTACCACTTTTATGACTTTCTTTAACCCTAGTTTCAAAGAAATATTAACTCCAGGCCTAAAAAGAATCACCTCGTTTTTATATGCTTATGAAAAGTCAACGGAGGAAGCCAAGGACCATCATAAAACAAAACATATTCACTCTTGTTTGACACACTTCATGTGAGATTATGGCCCCTCATCTAAAAGATTATTAGCTTGGGATCAAAAACACACTGCTTAATTCAAGAGCTTGGTAGTAACTAGATTTCTGCAAATCAGAAACAGTTATTCAAGTTTATCATTTAAACAAAGGAGAAAGTTTTATGAAGTTTGCCGGTTATTCCATTAAAGAACAGCCTTCTGGTTACCACGAACTAAACTAAGCTGGATAACGCTATAAACACTTTGTTTTCTGCCTTAGGATCTCACGCTAAGGTCTAACTACATATAAACGGGTGCAAGTGTAGCTTCACCTGCATTTGAGAAATCATAGTATCTCTTAATGAGAATTCAGCTTTCAGCTTTAGTTTAAAAACCTCTATTCCTCAGACCTTCACAGCTGGTCTCATATTCACGTTGTCAAGGTTAAAAAAATAAAACCAAATTGAAATTATTAAAATGAGTTCAGCCAAAATTGCCAGGAACTAATGACAAAATCTTTCCAAAGAGGCGGGAAAATGTCTTTCTTGCATAATGATGAGTCGCTTCATGCTGAAATTTATGTACCATTAAAAACCCTGACTATACCTATGATTCCAATGCTTCTATAACCAGTTGAGACAAATTGTTAAACGCTGATAATAAAGAGCCTGATACTGCTCACTCTTCTTCCAATAAATCTCCTAATGTTTAGTACCTTTCCCCCTAAATTTAGGAGCGTGTAACACGAGTTGCTGTTCAAGTTCATAAGTTTACTGTTATCACCATTATAGACAGTTGTTCTCTGTAAGTTTCATTTTCCAAAATTAATGAAAAGCATTAAGATAGCTCTTGACTTACACTAAATATATGGGTTATGGCACAGCAAAATCTCAATGCACTTGATCCATTGTTGCCTACTCCATGTTACCTATCCTTTTCAGAAAATTGGCACTGAATACCTCAGCAGTCGCCTTAAATAACCACAGGTATGAACTTCTCCTGGGGACCCAGCTTCTACGTGCCTACTTTGCTATCATACACTAAGATAGGGCTCTTATCTTTATTGGACCATAAGTCCCACTAGTATTTGAGCCTCTCAAAATGCAAGTTGGAGATCAAAGCTTGGGCCTTCCTCATGTAGATTGAGAATTGATTCGTTAAGATAATATAATGTGAGGGACTCATGGGTTTTGATACCCTCTCCTGTGGTAGATGGAAAGAAGGGCATGCTATTAACTTGCCAAGGTCAACTACTATAACACTTAAGTCCTAGGTTATTGTTGACAACAGGTTACATGTCAACATCTCACCAGGGCATTTACTAGAGGTGCAAGGCGTGGACAAATTATTCTTTAAAGAAGTCCTGACCTGCATCAGAATTTTAGATCCTGCTTATACTGGATCTAATTTGGTGTTTCTGGTATATATAACCAATAAACCTAGGACTGTGGGCAAGGGTACTCTAGATGGTTATATTTGCTTACTGACTGTAGAAATGACTACAATGTCTGTAACTTTGGAAGTTTATGTGTCTTTGGGATGGAGTCTCCTCCTTTGGTAGCCTTAATAGATACCTCAATTGGGCGCGAGTTAACCAGTAACAACAAACCCAATCTGAGCAGCTGTTACAAAGCACTTCGACCTTCTCTTGACCCCCACCTATATTTTTTAAAAAGTAAAGGACTTCCTAAGTCATGTCAAAGTAGATGCTAAAATTATCTAATCCTGTTCATATAGGAAGAACTAGGTCAAATAAGATCAGGTGGCTGATGAGCTCAAACAATTATCTGAAGATGGGCTTCTGGTGCCCTACTTTAGCTATTAGTCTTTCCTTTCTTGTTATTTTGGAGGTAAAATGGTATCAATAGGGTGGTGATGGACTACCAAAGGCTCAACTCTATTAAATAGAATGGTAGATAACCATTTCCTAACTAGATGACTCCCTCCAATTACTTGTCATGTCCAATATTTTCTGCAAAGGATCTTTCCAGAAGACACTGGAAAGTAGTGTTGCCACTGAATATCAATCAATGTGTACTTTTATTGTTAACGAATGAATAATTAAGCTACCCAATATGTACCAAGGCCTCTACAATGTCTCTGACAAATTCTAACGCGCCATGGATTGAACAAGGGAGACTTGAAATTGTCCTTTGATTGTGTCTACCTTAATAAAATCACTGTGTTTTAAAGCCTTTGACAGCCACCTGGAGCACCACGGGAAGTCTTCAATCAATTTAAAAATACTTCCTTAGGCTCAAACCCTCAAAATGTCTTTCTTACAATCCAGGATGGAATTTAAAAGGTACAAGATCATGAAGCGTAGGATATAACCCATTCTTGACATTTTTAAGATATTGAAAGGATGACACTCCACCAGAGCCTCAGGGATATCCAAGTATTTGCAATAATGGTGGGTTACTATCACAAATTTATCCTCAGTTTGCTAACCTAGCTGATTCTATGTCTATCTTCTTCATATATATATATATCCCTTTCAAATGGCGTCCTGGCAGTAATAGGCCTTCATAATTTTAAGAACCACTCTCGTAGACGTCATCCAAGTTCATTCGCGTTTCAATAGGCCATTCATATTGTTTAATGACACCAGTAATGTGGCAGTTTGAGATATCTTATAAAACTTTAGAAACAATTAATCATCCTTTAACGTAATAAAGCAAGACTATAAGCAAGGCCAAGCGAAGCCAAAGTGATACCAAATGAAAATGTTTATCTGTACTACCAATAATAAAACCCTTTTTCTCATGACTATATATGGAATTAACTTTATGGTATTTACAACTATGCCTAGCTTTGATGGTTACTACAACTGAAGGACCCTGAAAGACAATTAGCGAGATGAGATCTACAAAGGAAGAATTAGAACTTTATCATCATGTAATGCATGTGGCAATTCATCAAAATGCCAAGAGGCTCTCAAGGATGCCAGTGCTAGCTTTTTCAATGCCTGAGTAGGACCATTTGTACAATTTAATTTATCACCCCAAAAGGTGGGAACTTAAGACCCCTGAGACTCAAGATGAGTATTGGAACATGACTAGGCCCCATATTATTGAAGGGATGCAATAAAAGGATTGTATAGTAAAAGTGCCCCCCCTACATACGCCATTTTCCTGTATCAAAGTCATCCTTGAAGGATACTTAATTGTGGGTCATGAAGCAGTGAAGAAGACTCACTAGTTATTGAAAAAACGCAACTATTGGGACCAGATGGTTTAAATAATTGAGAATTTAGAGGGCTGTTTAACTTGTCATACACAAGATTGGGCCAGCCCTCAGTATCAACTTCAGATTGTGGCTCTCTCAAGCTCATATGATGCTGTCTGTATTGATGTGATGGGCCCCTTGCCCACCAGTATACATTCGCAAAGTATATCTTTTAGACATAGACCAATTGAGCAAATGAGTCAAAAAGAGTTCTGTTCCAGCTGCAACTTCAAAAGCTACAGCCTAATTTTTCTTTAGATCCATTTTCACTCAGCAATGATGCCCATAAACTTTTCTATCAGACAATTACTCAACTTCACCTCTCAGGTAGTTCAGGAACTAGCTTCTCTATTCAGCACCAATAAAAGTTTACCTCCTCAAATGACTCATCTACCAATTGAGCAGTTGAATGTGCTAATGGGACCTTAGTTTCTATCTTATGAAAGATGGCAGCCTCCAATCCTATGCACTGGAACCACTTACTTCCCTGCGCCCTATTAGCTTGTCATATAAGCTATCATCAAAGAATCGGGTTGTCCCCTTTCAAAACTCTAAAATCGACGTACTCCTTGTCTTTTGAGTAGTGTTCAACCCTTACTTGATTCCTCAGTACCCAAGAACTATAACTTAACTATGAGGGCCCTTAAGACAATATTATCCAATTTCAAGACTTTGCAAATCAAAAAAATCAGCATTATTACTACTAAAGAAACATTCCTATCCAACTCTAGCTAATCATACCTGTTGACTTTCCAGCTAAAATACATTATCCTATCCTGTCATGTTTTATCTTAGGGTGACAGGAAAATTTGACATCATATAGTCAGAGCCATACCGCAACACATAAGGTGTTTTTGTGTATTCCATTACTAATGTAATTAAAGTGATGGTGGTCAACCAAGTTCATGCTAATTCCCATGTCCATATGTTCCTCTTTTACAGGACCTTAAGGTTATGTTGTCAGTATTCGAGATATCAATTAATTGAGATTCCATATTGAATTAAAAGTCTATGAGCAAAATTTTGAACCCTCTTGAACAGTACCTGCTATCAAAGGCATATTTAAATAATCCAATCAGGTAACATCACATGCGCAGGAATCAATGGAGACACCTTCTGGATTAGCCCCAGCCTCCCGCACCACAAAAAGGATGAATCAATGATGTGGTCGTTATATATTGCCAAAGGAGAACAATAAAGGCCTCAATTGGGAAATCAAGATGGAATGACTTGTAAGACCCTGATTGTCATAAGCCATAAAGCCTTATCAGTAACACGTCTCTACTCATTCCTTCAATTTCAAATCCCTTCAATTTAATAATTTTTAGTTTGATTACTCCAACTTCTTTGTCTTCTCCAACCGCTGTGCTAATTTTGTAGCATTAAGACCCATTAGGACCTAAGCTTTTAGTCTAGAGAACTGATAAGTTGACAAGCTCTACCATATAATATAAAAAACCCCAACTATTCAGAGAATATTAAGGAATTAGGCTCTGCTGACCCTGAAATCAAGATACAACTAAAAATTCGCTTTATGAGAAGAAATTGTTTTATAAACCAAGTCTTACTTTAAGCACCTAAACTCCTCCAAACTAATATATATACTTTCCACATTCAATATTAATTTAGCTTAATTTACATAATTGCTTTATTGTTGTTTTTATTTGGAGCCTACAATGCCAAACAGATAAATTACTGTCAAAGGTTTGGACTTAGCCATATATAGTCAGAATAGGTTGAGAGGTAACTCCAGTGTGCTTAGGAACAGCCATCGTTGCATACTATTCCAAGACTCACTATGAGTGACCATCTTGGAAGTGAGTAGAAGTCCCATGCACCAAAGAACAAAAACTTTTAATTTGCCTTCTGATGAACTTTTTAAAAGTCTGAATAACTTAAGGCAAGTGGCTCAACCCTTTCATTTAGCACCCTTTGAGTACGCGGGCCACTTTTACAGTAGAGGCCATTGCATCCTTGTATACAAATACAGGGATCAGACTCCTTATGATGATGATTAGCATCGTGTTTACCTTATTCACGGTCTCTTCATTTGATGCTCAGAAAGCCAAAAGACTCATGGCCTCAGATTTGGAGTAATCTCGTGCTTTTGAGTCATCACCAGGGCACTGTTACCAAACTGTTTGTTGCCCTATGAACAGATCTCATCATTCATAAAAAGTATTTTATTAATTGATTGTCTTTTATAAAAGCTCTGTAATTCCCTTTATAGTACCAGTTGTTGGACAATTGCCATCTTGACTTTGACAAAAGAATTTTGTAGGTAATAATAGTTCCAACTCCCCAAATATGATTGGCCAATTACAAGTCTGATCTCCTAATAATATGGCTTTAAATGAAAATGATGACTATATCGGCCAAAAGACCCTGGACAAATCTCGATGGAACCCCACAAATTGGTGTAAGACTTTATGATTATTAAACAAGCAAATACTGCAAAATTGGGTAGTTGGATTGCCCCAGCCATGTGAGAAAACCAGGGGAGTCCATCAGAGATTACTCCCGGGCCACTTCAAGTCCAAAACCAACACCTAAGCGGGGACCACCCCTTTTATAGGCTGGGTGGGGGTCCTCCAAGATGCAATAATTTTTGCTAATTTTGTTTGGCTAAAATATATTAAATTATTACCACATGTGTACATTTTACCTAAAAATGACTCCCAATCAGTTGTTCAGCCAAAATGAAATGAGTTTCCTGAGCTTCTTTAGGTCATATTTAAATATTTTCTTAATCCAGATGGTAACAAGCGGTTCCAAAGTTATCATTAGATTCCCTTCAACTCTCAATACAGTTTAAATACTGACCTGTTGGATATATAGAGGGTTTGTTTTTTACCCCACTTTGACACTAATAAAAATATATAACTATCAGCTTTTTGGTTATTTAGTATTTTTATATTTTTACTATCTAAAACACTTTTGTGGATACAGCACCCATCAGCACCAGCAAGCAAAAAACAGTTTGGTTACCATTTTAATGTTTAGTATTTTTTTGAAAATTTATAATCATTTATTTTTGATCATGATTCCAAGTTAAATATAACTCAATCCTTCCAAGTTAATTTAGGTTTGTTAAGATATAATATTAATTTTTTTCTTATATAAATTATATACAATTAGTAATCCAATTCTTTCTTATCTAAAGTACTAGAATTATCCTAAGGGTTCCAAAAAGGGCAAAGGGAGTTACTATTATTAGCAGGGTGGTGACCATCTATTATTAAAAAAAATTATTAGCAGGGTGGTAATGTACTGTGTAAATGGTATCGTCAGAAAAGTTCTAATATACCCTTTAAAATCTGGGCATATTTTGTGACTTTAATAAATGAAAATATATAAAGATATTTAGCTAGTAGACATAAAGGAAAACTGAAAAGCTTTGATAGTAGACAGGAATAACAGGAAGTTCAAAAACTAAAGCTAACACATTATAAAGAAAGGTTCCTTTTAGCTTCAAAATAAAATCTGTTAAGTGCTGAACTTTATAGTTTTTGTTCCTGAGTAAACTCTCCTTGTCAGAATTCATACTAAGAATGGTCTGAAAATTCAGAGATTTTATTGGCAAACCATTTGACTGCAATTCTTTGGAAGCAAGACTACATGATTTGGATGGATTATCGCCTGCTAGGCCTCTGCCCTTTTATGGGAAAGGTTTATAAGGAGGTTTAAGAATCGTCACCTGATAAAACCTCATCCCAGTCTAAAGTATTTCAACTTGGAAGCTCTTGACAATGAACGGGAAGCAATTTGGAAGACATTTAAAAAAGATTATAGCTCAACCTTCTTACTGGATAAGGAGGCAGAATCCTGTATGAAGAGGACCCATGCACCCTATCCGTCACAGGGCACCAAGACATACTATAGGTATCAAAAAAACTAAATAATAAAAGGAATCATATATATCTCTCCTTTCTAAAGTTAAACCTATTTTAATCTGATTTCATAGTTACAATGGTATATTGTTACCTAGGAAAGTTGCTACAATCATTGGTGCAGAAACAAAGTGCCTTTCCACGCCTCTCTACAGTTATTCCGCTCTTCAGTGCTATCCCAAAAAACTCATGGCTTTTATTTATTACTGCTCTGGAACCCTAATTATTTAAGGTATGACTTTCCCTTGAAAAAAATATAAAGTGGTTTCCGCTTACAACAGTTATGCTCGCAGGTGCTAGCATTGGGGAGAAAACAAGTGGCTGCTTTGCAGGTAGCTTAGCGCATCATGTTCAGCTGAGAGGACAGGGGCTTCATAAGATCCAGAAATGGATGAGACTTTGTTTATTAGAATAAATAAGAACTTATGTAAAATAAGATAATTACTATATAATCTTCTAAAATATTACTCTTTTAATAATAAGACAGTATTATCTATAGTACTGTTTGAAATTAAAAGTGAAATCTTATATTTTATATTTTATATTTTATATTTTATATTTTATATTTTTTATTTTTTATTTATTGCGGGTAAGGCTGACCATGGGATGAACACTTCCAAATATGACTCAGGAAAGACAAACTTAGTACCAGGGGAGGCACCCACAGAGAAGCGATGCTATCTCTTGTTGCCAGCGGGAACGCCACTTATGGGGAGGGGGAGGGAACATGTGAAGGGGCCGTAGCCACTATTGAGCACATGTGGAGGAAGGGATCTGATTTGATGAACCAGACTGGGAACAAGGAGGAGACCAGCTGTCGGCGATGCAGTGGGAGGTTATAAACATCCACGCTTGAAAGTGGTCCACCAAATGAGACTGGAATTTGTGGACAGCTTCTGGGAGGGTGGGGATGGAGCCAGCGATGGCATCCAAGACAATCGTGTGGATAGTCCACATGGCGATTGCAACCACCAGAGCACGGAGGGAGGGTGGAAGGGGGTGGCCATTGATGAAGCAAACATATCTCTTGACAGACTGAAGGGATGCGTTTGATCCTGGCCCAGCAGACGTTGAACTTCGCGCCATATCACTTTAGAGGTGGGGCACTTCTCCAGGCGGTGGAACAGCGTTCCATACTGGCCACACACGACACAGAATGAGTGTAAAGCGTTAGAGCGCTCAGCTGTATGATACACCCACCTCAGGCAGCGCCACACATGGGAGCGGACTTGAGGCTGCAACAGAGGATGGTGTGCATATTTCCAAATAGTTTTTTGGGTTTCAATGGAATAAGGGATGTCCATCATGTCCAGGTAGTTCACCCTGGATAGGACATAGGGTCGAATGGGGATCACGCCATCATGGATGGGTAGCCCCTGTACCTTTTGTGTGAACTGAGGAGAGGGGCGGCCTCTTTGGGTTATATGTCCGCTAATACAAATTCTCCACTCTGCGCTTTGCATGAAGAGTAAGATTCGTTTGTAGTGGGTTTTAGTCCCGTGAGGACCTGTGGCTGATGTGTGTGATGCGAGGTATTTCATCAGGGAGTGGGGGTTTGATGGATTGTTGAGGCCCAAGGCTCAGGAGAAGTTGGAGCGGGCCGCGTGGGACCAGTGTTGGGATGGGAGTGTAGGAGTGGTGACGGCCACAATCCAGGTGCCCAGGATCTTGGCAGCATGGGCTTTGAAGTCAAGCAGGCCCATGCCACCTTGATAATGAGGGCCAAACATGACCTCTAGCCGTACTGGTGGAGGGCGGCCTGACCAAAGCCATCCTTGCAGCAAAGCATACAGGGATTTGAAGAAGCTTGGGGAGAAGGGGATGGCGTGGGCTCCGAACCAGACTTTGGATAGGAGCATAGAGTTGGCAAGAACAACCCTGCCAGTGAGGGTAGTAGGGTGGGCTCTGAGAGAGGCTATTCGCTTTGTCACGTTGTCCAGTATACGGCACTCCATTACTGCTGACGCATATCCGCCTGCCTCCATCCACACGCCCAGATGGCGCACCGGTCCTATGGTAGGACGTGGCACGAAGGGGAGCACCAGTGGAGCGGTGTGTGTTGAGTTAGTAAGGCGTGGACGTGGGCGAGTAGATGGGCCGGGTTGGGAACTAATTGCTGGGGCCCAGCTGTTCTGAAACCGACCAAGGAGGATGATTACAGTTTTGGAGGCGTTCAGTGCCACGTTGCTTACCCAGGAATATTCCTGGATGAGGGCTTCAAGCGCGCGTGCATCTTTGTTATTAGACACCCCCACCACGCAATCATCTGCAAATGCCATCATCTTGACTGGGGTTTGGCCTGGCGCATGGACCCCAGTGAGTTGGGCATTCACATTTCGCAGTAGTGGGTCAAGGCTGAAGTTGTATAAGAGTGGGCTGAGGGGGTCCCCTTGTTGCAAGCCCCTTTGAGGGCGGACTACTTCTGTTAGGAAGCCTGGGACACGCACTGCCATTGTCACAGATTCTGTGAGCTGCATTACCCAGTTTATGAAGTGGGGGGGTAGGCGGAATTGATGGAGGCAGGCCCTTAGGTATTCCCAGTTTACTCTATCATAGGCCTTTTGTTGGTCCAAGAATACCAGTGCCCCAGAGGCTGTGGACTGACATGCATTAGCCACAGAGTGCACGTTATCCCAAATCGACCTTCTGGGGATGAAACTAAATTGTTCTGGGGAGATGGTGGCAGATGCTACAGTCCCTAAACGGTTAGCCATGATTTTTGTCAAAATTTTGGTGTCTGCGTTTGTTAGAGAAATGGGGCGCCAGTTGGCTAAGTCAAGCTTATCCCCTTTCTTGAAGAGTGTGACACTAAAGTCCTCATGTCTTCCTGGTAGGAGGCGGTTTTCCAACAGGTTTTGGTTAAGTGAGGCTAGCAGCAATGGGGATATATTTGAAATATTTTTTGTAGAACTCATATGGAATGCCATCTGGGCCTGGGCATTTTCAGTTTGGCGCACCGCGAATGGCTGTCCATAATTCGTTCGGAGTAATTGAATACATTATTTCTGGGTATTGGAAAATGGTGCGGATATGAGTTCAGTCAAGAAATTCTGCCATTTCGGGCAGCTGAATTGGTTCAGCTCAGTATAACTCAGAGTAAAATTTTTGCATTTCGATTGCCACTTTGGCTGGTATGTCCGCAATGGAATTAACCAATATTCGCACCTGTGTGCAGGCCACACTCTGGCGTGGTGCAAAAATTTTTTAAAGAAGTATGCGGTGCACTTGTTGCCTTTAGTGATGCGTGTGCCCCCAGTATTGAACACAAACCCAATGTTAGTGTTGCCTTTTGAGTGCGTTGAGGTGGGCGGCTGCCTCCTCCCACTTCCAGCCCCATACAGGGCTGTAACCTGTGGCTGGAATGTTGGACTCCAAGTGGGCCAATTCTGCCAAAGCACGCGAGATAACTGCCGATGTAGCTCATGAGCATCTGGAGGAGAGATAGCGATAGTGGCGGATGGTATCCTCTTTGAAAGTTGCTCATGTGAAAAATGGGGTCCCCGCAAAATGGTGCAATAAACAATTTTGCCAAAGTTGCCTCTTCCACCCATGTGGAAAATCCTGGCGACACGAGCTCGGGGGGGGCAGATTTTGCACCAATGTGGGGCCTTAGCAATTGTGACAGGTAAGTGGTAGGTTATCAAGACCAGTCGGTGGTTGGAGAATTCCATTTTTGTTGTTTTGAAGTGGGAGATGTGGGGTTGGAATTTTGCCAGTGTTAGAATAAGGTGATGCGGGTTATAGACTTAAATAGCCATTGTGGATGGTGGGACGCAGCATGTTTTTGAGCAGTGGGGCATGTCATGGCAGCGCATCCATTAACTCAAGGGTTGCTTTTAGAACGCGTAGTTCTATGTGACCCTGTGGGGCGTGGGGTGAGGGAGGCCAATGGTCCATTGGTGAGGTTAGCCAACAGTTCATGTCGCCAACTAGGAAAGAATCAGGGGGTAGTGGGAGGGATTTGACCAATGAGAAAAATTCCTGATGCTCGTGTGCACCGTTTGGGGCATAGATGCTGACAATTGCATGCGCAACGTCAGCCCATGAGAAGGTGATGACAAGCACTCAGCCATTTAGGAATGTTTCTGAGGATGTGAATTTGAAAAAATTATTTTTCTGAATTAGCACCCCACAGTGCTTCAACCAAAAGGATAGGGATGGGAGGAGCATTGTTTTCCAAGATTCCTCAGAACCTCGTGGACAGTGGGACTCCTGGATGGCCAGGATATCCACAGGTAAATTGTGTTGTAAAAAACTCAGTTTCCTAGCCTGGGACAGGGAGGCCTTGAGTCTGGCGATATTCAAGATCCCTAGAGTGAAGGTTTCCCCCATGCACCTTAGGTGTGAGGGGTGGGCCCCTGGGCCCACCAGCCTCTTCAAGGTCCCCACAGGTTTCACAGCAGCGCGGGTGTTAGCAGCAACGCTTTCAGAGTTTATGTTGATTTTTGCGGAAAGAGTCACATTGGCTTTGGCCTTTGCTTTTTGTTTTCCTGACGTCGGACGAATTTTTTGCGGTGCAGATGAGTTTGGTGCACCGTCAAGCAGGTCAAAAAAAATTTTTCAGTTGGGATAGGTCCCAAGTCAGTTTTGACTGGATCTTGGGTGCAGCGATTGGGTGAGATTGAATCTCCCATCAGATCCTTGGATTGAGTGGCCCACTCTGCATGGGCTTTCCAATCTAATTGGATGATGGATTCCCAAGTTGCTTCCACCACGAAGGTCTCCATGTCCTCCTGGCTTTGTGAGTGTGGGATGGCGGTGGTGGCCTTGGCCGCAGCCCTATGGGCCTGCTTGGCCTTCTTCCGCTCCTGCGGGGAGATGGGCTTTACCAATAGGTAGCAGCTTTGTGCTCCCCACAGGGAAGCCTCCTTGGTGCTTGCGGTTGGTTTGTAGTGCGCCTCTCCACTGGCCATGGCCGCTGAGGGGTGCTCTTGGAATGTGACGCCCTCCTTGATGGGGCATGTGTGCGCCTTATGGCTGAACGCGTCACAGTGGGTGCAAATGGGGGGCGCGCTGTCCACAATTACCTGGAATGGGTGGGTGGTATGCCCTGCGATATCATTAAAAGTGGAGTGCAGGATTTGGGTTAGGTCCTTCACAATCTCCTCAGTTGGAGTCAGAACTGCGATGGCTTTGCCGGTGCACAGGTGTGGCATCAGCGTGAAGCGTTGCATTTTGAAAGATTGTTTTGCCATATATGGAGAGACCATCTTTCAGGTGTTCCTCCAAAATGTCACGTTTTACTGTAGTATGCAAAAAGTCAAACGTGAGGAAAATTTTGTTTGATTTAGTCCATCTGGTGCGTTTGGTTTCAATGACCCGTTACCCTTCAGGGAGGTTGACCACTATGCGCACCGCTGCAGCCTCGTCTGCTGCTAAACTTGCTTTTTGAAACCTAGGTCCAGCCAAACGCGTGACATGGAGTGAGGTGCAACATACACCGCGGTTGGGAAAATTTTGTGTACATCTTCACATAATTTTTCCCATAAGGCCGTTTTTTGGATGTCCAGATACACACGGACTCCGAATTCCATGGCGAAAGTGGCTGGGAGTGTGGCGTGTTGATGTACTGGTTGCATCGTGCTTGCCACGTGAGTATCTCCGGGGAAATTGTGACCACCAGTTTTTTGAGATTTTTATCTATTCCGCTGGATTCTCCGGGGCGTTTTCAAACGTTGGAGGCCGCGGGCCTTCCGCCTGCTCCTCTTACCTTGCTAGCCCAACTGCTCCCTGACATGGACGCATACTAATCTCCTCTGTGAGATTATCAACTAGATTTAGTCTTGAATTTAATAGGTTGCAAAAGTGTTTGCAACGAGAAAGAAAAGTATTTAAAAGTGAAATCTTGATTCTTTGACATTTGCAAATTCTGATTCATCATTCATTCTTGATTCCTAAGTGGTTTGAACATAATTATATCCCACTTAGAAGAACAGCTGAGCTTCTTAATTTCCTAGTAATAGTTTCATAAAATCAGTTAAATTGTACTTAACTCAATTAGGAGCTCTTTTAATACTTCATGTTTAGAAGTTCAACTTTCTAGCTTTAAGAATGAACAGATGATAAAGATATTGCAATCTTTGCGCCACTGATGATGGAGTAGGGTGAATGTGGCCTCAAATTTATTATATTATTCGCAAATATAACTAAAATGCTTATTAACTGAATTCAGAGTAATTTACGTGATACTACAAATTCAAAGCCTAAATTTTTGACATAGAACCAAACCATAATTTAGGACTTATGAGACCATTTGAGCGTCTCAGAATTCAATCCTACATGGGGGAGGATACCCCAATGGTAGAATATGGACCCTCTACCACTGCCCCCCCGGGTTCAATCCTGATAGATGAACCTTGGGTAGGGAACTATTATGACTGTGTTGGCGTTGTGCACCAATGCCCCAAACTGAGATAAAAAATAGCAAGGCGGACCATGTAGTTCCTGGCCTATTATACACTGCGCATGGAGGTTTTCCAGGTTTTATCCTTCTTTACCATTTATTCAAATCCCTTTATTTGGTGTGGTATTGTCCCCAGGTTAGCCCACCTCGAATAAAAAATAAAAAAATCAATTACTGCATTTTAATATCTGTTGATATCCCTGGGACAAGGCTTCCATCTTGCAAAGGGAGAATACCAAGACGTGGTGCTCACTAAAGGGGCCCTGAGTTGTAACTAGTGAGCATGTCTGTTGGGATTCTCCTTTGATTGGGGAATCCCCAAATAGGGGTTGTGACCCATCTAAGAAGATGCCAGATTGGGCTCCCCATTAACTTGGGGTAAGCCAGATCCAAAGTATAGGAGATTGACCCTAATAATATTTAATAATTTATTTAAATCATATGTGATACCGGCAACTAGATGCTGAGGATGTCAAAACATCAATCTGGCTGCAGGGAATAGCCATCTGATGCTGACCCAATCAATTACCCCTTTTGGGTTCACCAGCGATTTATGCTGAGGATGCTCCCTCTCCCCAATGTGTTATAATTTATGTTATTCATTTATCTCAATCAGAATTCTAAGATGACACTTTCGCTAATCCAATTCCTCCCATTCCTATTCCCAATTCCAGCCTTGAGGCTTTATAAATATCTTGGGCTTTATTTCAATAAAGACTGTTTCTCAATTATTTCTTTTCCCTTTTAGCTTACCTAAGGCCTTTAGTGGCCTATTAACTCGCTGGGGGCTTCAAGGACCTGACTAATTGTGGGAACAGGTTAGTGTTGCTCCCCTGTGGCCCAACAATGTCAATTGTAAATCATTGAGGATAAATTTAACAATAAATTTTCACTATAATGGGAAAGGAGCATCACTTAATGGATTATTACTACTCAAATTTAGGCACAACCTTTACAACCAGAGAGTCTATAACTTTTGGGCTAGCTTATAATTAAAAATGTACCCATGCCAAATTTTTGGTCAGATCTATCTCTAAGATGCCTTTGTAGCTAATACAATTCAACAACTCTTAAATGGAATCTATTTCACTGAGAGTAAATTCAGCCAATTGCAACCTACTGTTTATCCCTCTTATATGTGGAGACTCTACGGTTCAGTACCTTAGAAAAGTAATGTGATGGTCAGTGGGTCAGAACCCCACCTATGCCAGTTCATATATCCTGCCCTTCATCATCTTTCTAATAGGTGGAGCTACACCACGAGATGTTACAGCCGTTAGGGTTATTGTAGGACCTCTTACCCATCTGGTCAAATTATGAGGCCGCTTCTGCTCACATTCAGGATAAATCTAAAGCAAACAAGGATAAACGTCTCCTTATCTATAAGCGTAAAACTAAATAGACTTTCTGGGCTCTTGAGTTTCTGGTTATATGGAGACTCAACTCATTAAAGACTAAAGGTGTGGTATCTGATGTATTTGAGTGTATACAGCGCCTTATGAGAATCTGAAACCCACGCCCAAGCTCTTGAATCATCACTAACGCAACAGTTAAGTCAAGTAAAATCTTTATTTGAAAAATGCAGCACAGAACTGCCGATATTACTGAAGGACTTGAAGGGCCATGAGGGCCACAGGATCCCAACAGAGCTGATGGTTGAGGGGCCTCAAAGGTCCATGCGGTCATGAAGTGGCTGAAGGATGACCAGGTTCCATCGGCCAAAAGCCCCCTGGGTTAAATGCCCCAATTGGAAAGTTCTGAAGATCCCATACAATGCGAGATTCTTGAAAAAAGGAAGCCCTAAAAAATAAAGAAATTTTACAAGGAGTGGAGTTTATCCTGATGGTAGTTTAAATGATCCTGACATTACTTTAGGGATTTATTCTATGAAATAGAGAATTCATAACCATTTATGAAATTAATAATAAATTGTTAGCTGAAATGGAGCAGAAATACGCTAACATAGATGCTTATGTCATCTATTGTAAGTCTGAGGTTCTAACCCTAGAAACTCAAGTAACACCAGAGATGATGCCAGTGCTCTCACCCATGTGGAACAAAATACAGGATAACTTGGAAGAATGAAGACGAATGGATCAACAGGTCTCCTAATAATATTCCAAGCCAGTATATAACGAACCTAGTAATATAATTGTGACTGGCATTAATACAATCTCTGCACCAAAAATACTCCCCTTTCAAAACTTATAATAAGGGACTATTTTTTCCAAGGAAGCATCCCATCATCTTTAAGCACATATGATAGCACTATGGAAGAATCCACAGTATGCCAAACAAAAGCATATCCACTTCTGCCTTTTTGAGAATTCAAAGTGACTATGACCCCACACCTATGTGATTCCATACTTGGTCCCAAGTAACACCTATCAAGTGCTAGAATTCGGCAGTGACCAGACCTTCTTGAGTCAAATGCAAGCCTTTATGGCAATTGCAAAACAAAGGGGAAAGCCCCTCTGTTTCTTCGCTTTTTATACTAGCACCCAGCTTTAGTTAAAACTTATTGATTTCTTTAGATGACACTATCAACTCCATCATATCTGCCCTTGAATTATCACCTTAGGTTCCAAACCACATGATAGGCGTCAAGAAAACCTTTACATTTATCCAAGATACAAGGAGCCTTAAATTTAAATCCCAGCAACCTTGTACAAGTACCCAGCTTTGGTTTGGCCCCTCCTAGATCTATAGTACACGCTTTAGAAGCTAAGGTAAGGAAGTTCATATCTGTTCCTATGGCAAGTGCCTTTGGCACATCAAAGAATAATGCAACAAAAGATGTGCAGAAGAGGCGGAATGCAAGTTATCTGAAAAAGAAAGGTCATCATAAAGAAAGAGGCTCTTCATGCTGACTCTCCCACTATTATGCCCCTACTCATATCTAATATATTTATAAAGATTTTCACTGGAGAGCCCTGGGACAATGAGTTGAACAATTGTGATAAAAGATACTTCAATATTGCTTATTCTTCTGTTGAGTCACCAATTTTTCTCACCTTACTGCCCAATTCAGCAGTCTAATTCATGTTGTGGTCAAAGTTCACAAGATCCCTGAACTCTCCATATTTGACATTGGGTCTCCAGTAAACTTCATCTCTTTCAAATTAAAATACGAAATTAGAATTGCATCTGTTCTGTCCCACTATCATAGATATAACACAGCTGGGCCTCCGAGCACCATTTCTATAAGGGTCTACTCTTGCTTACCCTTAAGTTTAAAAAAGACTTTGTTAAGCCCCTCAATGAAAGCCCAGGATAACCCCAGTTATAAGCTACTGTTAGGTGCCCCTTTTGCAGGGAGTATGACGCCATTATACATTATGCAGAAGCGTTTCTATCCCTACTCAGTACTCATATTCCCTTGGGGCTTATAATTCAAAGGATTGTAAGGAACTTATAAAGGCTCGCACCGTATCAGAGATGAATTGAATCAATTGGCTTTACCACCATGTCTGAGGTTTACACATATGACTATAGCCTAGTGTAGTTGATAGAGATAAGGGATGCATGTGTATTCACCTGAACCTGTAGTGATTCCCACAGGGGCACAGATTATAGTAGATACCTGAGTCTATGTAGATATCCAGACTGTTAGCCTTTTGGAAATCTCAATTTATTGAGGTACAATGACCAGGGGATGGACATTATTGGTGCACAAAAGAGCTAAAAACTCAAATAAGATAAAATCGATTTGATATGAATGGATTCACTCTATTGACATGAAACAAGCAAAACACACCAACCTCGTTGGAAGCGGAATCCTCTGTAGACCATGTTGGAGGGTAAAGGGGATTGAGAAGGCTCTTTGTCCTCATATGGGGACATGTAATGGCACAAATCTGAAAGCACGGCATGGGTGTGTCATGGAAATGGGGATTAAAGTAACATAGAGGCTCTTATAACTCAATTTGTGCAATGAGAAAGGTGGAGATGTAGTTTGTAAAAGGGCTTTCTCAGCCTCAAGACGTAATTTAGGGAGGGTGGCGATAGTTGAAAGGTTGTTGCGGATAATGCAGTTTTTTATGCAAAACTTCATGACTGCTGCTATTTTTAAATTCTATTTGTGCTACCTGAAAGCAGCGGAGACTTTTGTATTTTGGAATCATAATGCTGTGGGGGACATGAGGTGTCTGACCCGCAGTCAATACTGCAACCTTGTATTGCAATGGCTTTATGGGTTGGGTGACATCAGTGGGCGGCAACTGCCTCTTCAGCTAGAAGGTGATCAATTTTAATAGGGCGAAATCAGGGTGAGGCACATAATAAAGAATTGGGATTTGGGCCACATAATAAGTATTGATTTAAATTTCAAAGGATGGAGACTGGGACATCTAAATTCGGGAAAAGAGCGACATATTATCAACCTCAACCAAGCAATTCTATGGATTTTGGTTAAATCTGATTGGGTTAGCTGCATATGGGTGAGCTGAGACTGGTAGCTGATAAGGAGGATTTTGATTCAAATGGAGTTTATTCTGAAACCTGGATGGTGGGTTCAGGAGAAGAAGTTTGTTATAATAGCTCCTGGTTGGCTGACTAAGTGGTTTCTATAACTGCCGACGTGAAATGAGGAGAAAGGATAATGTATCATTTAAAATCTAATCAGATTGATATGGGGTCATTATGAGAAGAGTCAGATGTGGGGTCATGGCTTAGGTGATGGAAAACAGCGCCAGTATGATTTTTCCAGTTCAAAAAAGGCATGGCAGATGGTGCGCACTCCATCCACTCAGGACAAGAAAGGATGGTCAGGGGCAGAAGGTATAGCGGTGAAAAGGGGGATTAAGAGTGCAATATCCCTTAAAACTGGCCAAATGGTCATGAAGGCATGGGGGCCTATGAGGCGGGTGGCTCCATTAACCACAAATTTCAGTATGAGTTCAGAACCATATTAAGATAATCCAGGGATAATTTCTTATATAAAATTTCAGGAGGTAGGTGGGTAGGGAGGCCCACGAACAGAACCACAAGAGTGGCATCAGTGAGAAACTGTGTATAAGTGGTTGGGAGGGGGGTGCCCTGGAATAGCAGTGGATGGTAGCTGCAACTGCATCTTTGGCTTCACTTGAGAAGGAAAGATCAAAATCACCTTTGAAGGGGTGGAAGTCGATGAAGCATACAGGCTTTATAACAGCCTGCTAATTTAATCATAATTTCTTCTGAATAAGGGAACAACTTGCCATATTTGGCCCAAATGCCAATCTGTATGTTGCTTTGGTTGAGCATAAGGGGGCAGCAAGGTACCGCCTGGGTTTGGGTGAGATGCAAAGCTAAGACCTTAAGTGGGAAAAGTGACATGAAGTATTAAAAGGTCTAGAAGAGCCAGCTCAAGCACGTTTTGATGACAGCTGAAAAAATTAAGAGGTGGCGCAGCACTGCTTCATGAGGGACAGTTTGCGTTGAGTTCATTGACATAAATAATATGATGGGTAGATGACTGGTGGAGCCTTTTTTACTAAAAACAAACAATGATTTTTACCAAAAGTGGACAAATCGAGAGAGTTAGCCTTTGGAAATCTGTAGGTCCAAAAAGCCTTCCACAAAAGAAAATTTGACTTTCACAGGCATTCCTGACCCCACATACACAAGCTCAACCTCTATATTACTGGAAACTTAATTATAAATTCTTGCACCATTGACACCAATTTCTCCAATAGGCTATTTACGCATGTACCATATGATGATATCAGCTGTGTCCATAAGTATGGGAGTTTTTGTGACTTTGGACTAGAAGTCCTTCCACTGTGGCGCTAGTCATCACTTCTATAGTAGAAGGCCTCATCACCAAACATATAAGAAGGTTGATTTTTTGAAAAGGGATACTCTGATTTTTTTCTTCACACCCGCTTATGAGTTTTGCAAAAAGAAAGGGGTAATCAATATGGAGACAGGAGACTCTTACCTATATTGTGACATTACTGGAAAATCTAGGTAGAAGGCCCAAATAACTAATAAGCTTAGAAGTTGCTAAGTTCAGGATTCTGGTAATTTTCAAAGTCCTTAATTGTCTCCTCTTTTACTTGTTTGATAAAAAATGGAGCCATTGGATATTATGGATTATTGTAAGCTAAATGCAGTGCCCTGAAAGGAAAGTTACCCCCTTCCATTAAATGATGCCTCTTTACAGCTCCTGGATAGTGCTCAATATTTTTCAGCGATGTATCTTTCCAGTGGATATTAGCAGATCATATTAGCACCAGAATATCATGGCAAATGCACCCAAATTGCGAACTAGGGCTGTTTAAACCAGTTTCATGAATCAGGTGCTATGTAATGCCCCTGCCACCTTCTAGCGTGCTATGGGCGAAATTCCTGAGTGACTTAAAGATGTCCTGCGTCTTGACATACCTCAACAATATTAACACTTTCTTCAAAACCTTTAACGGCCACCTAGAGCACCTTTGTCAGGCTTTCAATTGATTACATAAGAAATCAAAAATCTTAAGCCCTCCGAGTGCTCATTTTTTCTGCCAGATATGGAATTCTTGGGGAATAAATTATTAAGCAGAGAACTCAACCTTTATTCAAAAGGTCTCTGTTATAGAGAAGTTCACCCCATCCTAGAGTCTTAGGGATATACAGGTAATCATAGATATGGCGGGTCCTTATAGACAATTTATACCGCAATTTGCTGAACTTTCCAGACCTCTGGTGTATCTACTTTATAAGAACGTCCTTTTCAAAATGGAACTAAAAGCAGAAACAGGCCATTAATCTCCTTTGTATGGCACTAATCACCCATCATGTTCTGGTTCATTCAAGTTACAGGCAACCCCCCATACTATTCACTTAGCCAGTGATGTGGTCGTGGGGGATATCCTGGACCAACTAGATGAGCAGAAAGTGGATTGACACATGGCTTACTTTAAAAACTTTATAAAAAGGCTAACTTACTTTCGTGTCCCTGAGTGGAAGTGTTTGGCTGTACTACTTGCGGAGAAGCACTTCTAGCCCTACTTATATGGGAACCATTTCACCATTTTCACTAACCACACATCACTAAAGTAGCTTCAATAAATGAAGGATCCAGACACTTGATCGGCCAGGTGTTCTCTACAGTTACAAAATTATGACTTTACCATCATAAACCGTTCTGGAAAAGGCCCTGAAAAACACAAATGGTTTTTGAGGATGCTGACATTGGAAATATCTGTTCCCAAAGATGATTTTATTTGTACAATTTAATTAGAAAACTGGATTATATGGAATTCTAAACGCTAGAAACTTTGAGATAATAATGATAATGTCTGAGAATATACAAATACAGTATGGATGCTGTACAGGGTGGTTAGCCGAGCGGGTAAAACTGCTTCCACCCCTAGTTCAGGTTTTGAGTTCAAAACCTGTACTGGCTAGAAAACATTCTCGATGTGGTATATTTGTCCCAAGGTCGACCCACCTCGAATAATTTAACTATATTTATATACAATACTATCAGTTTAAGTGAACAAGTATGTCTATTATTGTATAATAGCACCAGTTTTACCTTTTTTAATATAAATACCAATTAGGTATTTTTAAAGACATCAATGAATCCCCCCTTGGGTTGGGACCATCTAGTACTAAAAAAAAGTATGGATGCTGTACAAACTAATTGAAGGTTTTTTGCTACCTTACTTGTAAATTCTCCTCTTATACTGAAGTTATACTTGAAATGACACTCAAACGTAAGAAATGGAACAGTTAAGTAAACTTTGAGTATCTGATAAACAGTGCTATCTGGACCAAATGCCTGAAACTTTCTAGGAACTATTGAACACATATTCAGCATGCAGGACTTGGGATCAGCTGTGCCCTCGCTTTAAGCATGAGTTTGTAGCTCCTTCTTTACTGCCTAATTTCAGAAGTGTAGATGTCATAGGGCCTCTAACCATGATACTCCATGGTCATTGCAATATTCTTCTCACTATTGACCATCTCGCCAAAGAGGTCAAGGCCATCATCATTCCTGCTGCTACCACTAAAATACCCGCCTTTTTCTTTTTTTTTGATTTTTTAATCCAACATGGGTGCCAAAGGGTCTTGCTCAACAACAATTTTTTGAAATTTACAGACCAAATTGAATAGCTAACCTCCTTTCATACACTATCCAAGAAATAAATGCTCTCTATAACCCTTTTTCTAATGGAGCAATAGAACGTTGAAACAATCTTTTAGTTTCTATCCTCATTAAGATAACCTTAGATCCCATGCAATGAAACGATTACTTGCCATCAGCCTTATAAGCTTATCAATTAAGCTACCACCATATAATTAAAATGTCCCATTCCAGGCTCTATAAGGAAGGGAGACACAACTTCACAGTAGTGTTCAACCCTTATTGTACTCCACCGCTACCAAGACTTCTATGCTAACTATGAGGACGCTAGCTGATGAATTAGTTTGGCTACAAGCGCTTGCCTTTCAAGGAATTGTCTTGACAACCACTAAGGAGACTAAGAAATTTAATGCTAGATGACCAGCTCTACCTATGTATTATAATTGAGATTCCATGCTGCTCTACCATTTCCGTCCTTTGGAGAAGCTGACATATTGGACGCCTCCTGGTTGGGTTCCTATCACGTACTATATAGAGTTGGTTCCAGCTACTCCATCATCAGTGACATCCAAGGCACAGCAGTTAATTGCAAAAATGTTAGGCCTTTGCGCCTCTATGTTCCCTATAAAGATATTGAGGTGATGAAAATGTCAGCGTTCTTAACAAAAACTATTCAAAAAGTCTAGAGATTAACTAAAAAGATATTTTCCATCCTCATCCATAATCGAGCATATAAGAATTTGATGTATTGTCGCTTAATAGGCCTCTGCCCTTAGATGGGCAAGGTTTAATAAAGGGGGTTGAGAATAGTCATATGATGAAACCTCATCCCAGTCTCAAGGATTTCAACCTATCAGCTCTTGATAATGAAAGCGCAACAACCTGGAGGTTATTTAAAAGAGATTACTGTGGCTCTGCCTCTAACTGGATGAGGTTTGAAAATACTGAATTAGGAGGACCCATGCTCCCATCCATCACAGGGCATCAAGACATCCTATAAAGATCATAAAATTTAACTAGTATAAGGTGTTGTATATTTTACCCTAAAGAATCCTACCTACTTTCATCTCCTCGCATTACTAAAATAAAAATTATTGAAACCCAGTATAATTCCTAATGATCAGAACATGCAGTAAAAAAGTACCTCACCATTACCTCTCTACAACAATTCCGCTCTTCAGTGTCATCCTAAAGGTCTTCTAACTTTTGTTCCTTACTGCTCCATATACTCAAAAACATTAAGGTTAGGTTTCTCCTTGTGAAAAAGCTGAATCCCTTTTTAAGATTACTAAGAGTCATAGTGTCCAAGATGTTACTTCCAATAGCTCTGAAACAACTAATCTTATAATAGCCTATGATTGCAATATAGAAGAATTAGAGTTGGGTATATTAAGTTACTAAGATGTAAATTAGGTTTTAGTGGCTTTTATTAATAAAAATATAGTAAAAGTTTAGTTTATAAATTATAGATTGGTTAAAGAACACTTTACGTATATAATAGAATATAAATCTAGAGCTAAGGTAAATCTAAACTCCAGAAATTTGATCTACCAGTGTTATTTTCGATGCTTTGAAAGTAATTTTAATTAGGGTATGTTGCAATTTGGTCTGATCTACCATATGAACTAACCCATTTTATTATTTACGTATAATATCTTTTGTTTTTAGAATGAAGCTTTAATCAACTTTGCCTTTCCATCATTGGAAATCCAATGTGCTCAATCTGCTATAGTAAACTATGTTTGTTGCCCACCTTTGGCAATTATTACTACTAGATGTTACAATTGTCGCCTCACCATCTATCCCAAAAGCTAAACCCCAGATTAATAAAATTATGCTAAATACCTCACCCCACAGCTGAGGTAACAAATAAATTGTATATTATTCGTTTTATTCTCTGGCCGCAATGCCGCTGAAAATGCCTCAAATATATGATATGATATTAAATAGCCTTACCCTTGAATCAGCGTAAGATTGTTGCTATTCAGTCTAATCGTTTTTCTTTTTTTATTTAAATCAAGGTAAGCCAACCAGGGGATGGACATTACCAAATATACGTAAAACTAAGGAAATAACTGACAAATATAAAATTGGGCTCCTAAGGGTACTCAAGTTCCCCCTATTGCCAGCAGGACTGCCAGGTATGGGGGGTTGGTGCACTACTATGAGGGGTTTTCCCCTGCTATGGAGCAGTTGTGAAGGAAAGGGTCTATGTGGAGGAGCCAGAGTGGGAACCATGATTCTATGAGCGCTTTTTTCCTTGGTTTCATATATCCATATAGCCAGGCTTGGAAGTGCTCCAGTAAGTAGACATAGAATCTGCTTATAACCCCATGAATGGTTGGGACCATGCCCTTGAACGCATTTAATGCAATTGGGTGTATTATCCACATTGCAATGGGTATTATTAGGGAATTGAGGGTGGATGGGATTGGTGACTCGATCTGGAGTGCAAAGATGCTCATTGATATCGAGAATTCCTGTTTGTTTTGGATCTTAAGCAGGCGTGCGACTTCCTGCCATATAGCTTTGGTTGGGGGGCATGTTTCTAGGCGGTGATGTAGGGATCCCTCCCCTCCACATACTGCACATGTTTTTGGAGGGAGTTGGAATGGTCCGTCATCCTATAGGTCCTTCTCAGACAGCGCCAGGTTTTTCTCTTATCCTCGGCTATAGGAGTCAGTGGTGAGTCATTTTCCACATTGCCTTCTGTGTGGTTAAATCATAGGGAATGTACAACATATCTAGGTATTCTATCCTAGCTATGCTTGGGGTTGTTGCGAGCATATCTCTCTGGGGGTGGTTTTCTGGGTTTCTTAATTTGAATTGGGGGCTGGGTCATCCCCTTCCCTGTATATTACCTGTGTTCTCTATGGCCCATCCCAAACGGCGGATAGTTTGGAGGATATGTTTGAAATGAGGGGAGGTTCCATGCGGACCTGTTGCAGTAGGGTGCTTGGAAAGGTATGAAAGTAGTCTGGGTGGACTATGTGGGTTGGTTAATTTGAGCGCCTGTGCAAAGTTAGTCCTTGCTGTTCTGGACCAATGTTGTTGTGGGAGGTCTGGAGTAAGGACTTCCTTTATCCAGGTATCTAGGATGTGATTGGCGTGGCTTTCAAAATCTATTAGTCCCATGCCTCCACTTGAGCGTGGGCCAAATAGTTTTTCATCTGTATAGGAGGGTGAGAGCCAGGCCACAGCCAGCCCTGGATAAGCGCGCGGATTGAGGTTATAAAAGTAGGTGAGAAGGCAATCGCGTGGGCCTGGTACCACAGTATTGGGAGGATGAGCGAGTTAGCAACTGTAGCTCGTCCTGTTAATCCTGGGGTTCTTCTCTTGAGGGAGGCGACGCGTTTAGATACCCGTTGTAACAGGTTACTTTCGATTGTCTCATTAGCATATCCCCCAAATTCTAGCCAGATTCCAAGGTGTCGGACAGGAGTGGTGGTGGGAGGTGTTGCAAAGGGTAAAATGATTGGGTTTTTTCTTCATGTGTTGGTATGAGGTTCTGACGTTGTGGCCCAATTGTTTGTGTATTTGCCTAAGAGGATGATTTCTGTCTTTCTTTTGTTGAGCGATGCATTGCTCACCTTGGAGTATTCCTCTAGAGTGCGTTCCAGCTGTCAGGCATCTTCATTGTTTGCTATACCTGCTAGGCAGTCAACCGCAAAGGCCAGTATCTTGACTGTTGGTTGTCCTTGTGCGGTTATCCCCATAAGACGTGAGTCAGTTACTCGGAGGAGTGGGTCAAAGCTGAAATTGTGTAGCAGTGGGCTGGGGGTTCCCCTTGTTTGAGCCCTCTGTGTGGTTTGATCTTGTTTGTTAGGAATCCAGGGCCGCATACAGCCATGGTTGCAGATTCTGTTAGGAGCATAGCCCATTTTTATGAACCTTAGTGGGAGCTTGAAGGCATGTAGACATTCTTTTAGGTATGGCCAGCTAACACGGTCATACGCCTTTTCCTGATCCAAGAAGACCAGGGCACCAGTTGCTTTGGATTGGCAAATGTTTGCAACAGGGTGAATGTTGTTCCAGATTGAACGCCCTGGTATAAACCCAAACTGGTTGGGTGATAGGACGTCAGATGCAATTGCGCTTAATCTAGCTGCTAAGATTTTTGTTAGAATTTTTGTGTCAGTGTTGGAGAGTGCAATTGGGCTCCAGTTGGCCAGGTCCAACTTGTCACCCTTTTTATACAAGGCTATAACGTAGGATTCATGGCCTCATGGTAATAGGCGTGTTTCCAAAAAGCTCTGGTTCATAGACGCCAATAGGAGGGGGAGATTTGTTGAAAATATTTTTTGTAAAATTCGTAGGGTATCCCCTCAGGCTCAGGGCATTTCCTACTTGGTGCACCTCGAATTGTCTCCCAAAGCTCCACACGTGTATTAAGGGATAGTATATTGTAA